>BQNB010048104.1:7785-42735 GCA_026074375.1 Tanacetum coccineum
GAAAAGCTACGTGACCCCGGTCGATTTCTTATTCCATGTGATTTTTCGGAGTTTGATAATTGCTTAGCCCTAGCCGATTTAGGTGCTAGCATAAATATCATGCCTCTTTCCATTTGGAAAAAGCTTGGACTCCCGGGCCTAAATGATACTAAAATGGTGTTAGAATTAGCCGACCGAACAATTTCCAAACCAACCGGTATAGCCGAGAATGTTTTTGTCAAGGTAGGAAAGTTCTACTTTCCAGCCGATTTTGTTGTTCTTGATTTCATAGCCGATCCTCGAGTACCGTTGATCTCGGGAGACCTTTTCTTAGTACAGCTCATGCTTTAATCGATGTATATGAAGGAGAGATAATTCTTAGGAATGATGATCAGACTTTAACCCTTAAATGTGGTGATACACCTTCTATTTTGTACAACAATTTCGAATCGTTGAAGAAAGTCGATCTCATTGATGTCACGTGTGAAGAATACTCATAAGAAGTCTTAGATTTTTCCGACTCAGTTACATATGGCAATCCTTCTCCCGGATACGATCCTATTGTTTCAAATTCTTCTCCGACACTCACTCCGTTCGAGGAAAGTGATTTTCTACTTTTTGAAGAAGTCGATGCTTTTATAGCAATCGATGACGAGCAAACTTCACTAGAAATTAATGCTATGTACTATGATCCCGAGGGTGACATTCTCATTCTCGAAGTACTTCTCAATAGTGATCCATTACCTCCTCAACCAAACCAAGGAGATTATTTACCAGAAATTCGAAGAGGCCTTAAAATAGTTGAACCAAAGAAGTCTTCAATCGAATATGTTGTTTCTTATGAACCAAAGAATGAACCTCCCGAGGTTGAACTTAAGGACTTACCTTAATAGTGATGAACCACAAGATTTATAACCATAGCATGGAATATAGAAATCCTATATATCATAATGAAAAGTATTTACTATTGTCTAAGCTCATGACACCAAAGCATTAACATGTATCATCGTAGATAAGCCCATGCAGATGTTCAACTCGTGACATCCGTAACTGACTCAAATGAAATTGTGTTTGCCTGACTAATGTCAGTCCAAGACAAATAGGGATGTCAATCCTGATAGATCTATCCATAACATTCGCACTTACAAGAATTAACGGTTCATGATAAATTGGGCAATATAACAAGTTGGGTTGAGTAGGGACTTAGACCCAATAGTAAATCAGTAAATGTACTTGTGTTTAACTGTTAAAAATAAGCAATGTTCTCACCCGAAAAGATGATTTAAAACAGTAAAGTAGGGGCTATGAAAACTCACCTTGTCAGTTAATCGTCTGGGATTGATAATGGATCAATGTACGTCAAATAGTGACTTAGTCAAACACCTAAGTAATTATGACAAATATGAGTTTACGTTCTAAAAATATTTAATGTATGAAAGGGCTTATGCAAACGGGTCATCAAGGACACTTGTTGTTTATGAATTAACGTTTTACGTTTTCAAAATGTTGATTAAACCGTTGGCTCTAAGGACGACTGTACAACTATAAGTATCTATACAGAAATTTATACTATTACGCGTCGTAACTTACATTTACAGGTTCATGCGACCTATATCTTAGGAAAATGTAGACATCATTTGTAAGTTACTAAGTTTATATATTTTCTTATCGCGTTTATTTATTTATAGCGTGGCCGTCGATTAAGTTGTATAATTATCAGTTTTATTCATTACGGTTCGTTCGACTCTTTTATTTAGTTTATAAAGCTTATTTATTTACAGCTAATAACCTTAAGCTTTAATATAACAAGTTTTAGTCCTTCTAAATTAAGTAAATTACGCAATTTACCCTAAAGTTTGCATATCATCTCATGAAATTCCTTAACTTTCTAAAATCGTATTTATCCATTATTTAACTTTTTACATTTCAATCTCTACGCCTTCAACCTTATAACCTTTTGTTTTAAAATCTGACCATGCTTTAAAATATTTTTAGTGTCAAATCATTTATATAGACCGCGTTAGATTCGTTTATCCATTTATAATTCGATCTCGTCGTTACTATTTCTAAGTCGTCAAAATGTAGTTTATAAGGTTCTACCTCTTCTAATTTGCTTCTTTTCGTTAGTAAGCTTGCCAACCCATTGGATCTCGGCTGGGACGACCCAAAGGGCTCACAACATGCGTGTTCGAGTGCCTCTTATGCCAAGGAAGAGTTTATGTAAGTTTTTAAAAATTGAAACATGCATTAATGCTATATAATACACAACCCATGTGGCCTACTCTTTCTTTCCTTTCCCTTTTTCTGTTTTCTGTCGTGCCCCAACAGTGGGTTGTGCCCACTTGTGTTGTGTTTTCTCCTTCACACATCACCCATCATATGTATATCTATATAAAATGCATGTCCTACTTCTTCTCTTTTTCTTTTTGGCTGCTCAACAGACGCAACAACAGTGAGTTTTTACACTCACTGTTTTCGGTTTTCTTTTCTTACGCAGCAATACCCACAACATTTATATATAATAGTTTTCTATCTATTTTGCATGTTTACGAGTTGCATGGTTAGCACGAGGAGACTTAATCTTGAGACACAAAGATGACCCTCTCGTCCCTTGCGGAATGCACGACTGCAACAGCAGTAGCAACTTGCCATGGCTCGTTGGTGTGCGTTATGACACAAGTTGGTGTCGAGTAGGTGTGAGGCCTTGGTACGAAATAACAAGCAAGAGTTGTCCGTTCCTAACAGCGTCTGTGACGCACCCATAGCAAGCAAAAAGGGTCATTGTGGTTTGTTTTGGGTTACTTGGTCATGTCCCTTGTATACGTCGAGGTCACAATGTATGGGTTTCTACAACATTTCATGCGTAACCCTAAGGTTTATTACTCCCTAACGAGCCAACGTATTTGATCACGACATGCTTAGGGTTTTTACAAAACTTCTTGGTTTGTTACTTGTTCATACGTGTGATGCGTTGTTTGAAAGTTTTATTATATGTTGTTATTTTATGCGCGATGTGACTCGGTCTTCGCATGCATGCTAACTACGCATGGCTATATGTCGTGCACTAGTATGCGTTGCCAAGGCTTTTTGGTCGCGAGTGAGACTACAAGGGTGAATGACATGGCGCGATGAATGTTATGCTACGAGAATGACTTACAAGAGTCCAAACGTTGCTAGTTGGCGACGAGAAGTGATGGTGTCAAGGAACTCGACCCTTTTCTTGTTTCTACCCCTTTAAAACAGACGCCTCCTTTTGCTCTTAGACTCAACGAAACTCCAAATTGAACTTTATTGCTTTACTTCTCATTTTCAAAGTTAAAAGCGTGCATGCAGTCCTTATTTATACTCACATTATTTCTAGCTTACTAAGATATTTCATGTGCATGTGAATGGTATTATTTACATCTACTATTGATGAATGTAATACTATTTGTTATAATTGATTTTTCTAATACTGTTAGAGAATATATACTATTGTTGAATTGAGAGTTGAAACAAGACGTAGCATGTGAAGAAATTTTGAAAGAATATAAGGTGTAGGGCATTATGTGTAAGAATGTAATGATAGTGTTAGTTTGCTTATTTTGAATTTCTTTCTACTGATTGACTTAGATAACATTGTGTATATTAGAGTTTTGAGGAAATGAAACGTCAAGGTATACTTATTTATTTAGTAATATTTAAATATTGGTCCATTTATATTTTATTTATTGAAGTATGAACGGGTTCACAAAATAATATAGTCGTGCAACTTTGTTTCACAAAGCGTGAAAAATATGATTTCTTATTGCTACGCGTTTTCTAAAGTACCCCTTTTGATTCGTAAACAAAATAACGATTTATACTTGCTATTATAATCCTCAATAGCGTAAAATTTTGCATGTCGCTTGAAGGATAACTTTTTATTGGAAAGAAATGGCACAATTTGAAACGGCTTGCGATACATGCTCTTGCGAAAAATGACAAGGAGTTCTAAATTTTTCCGAGGTGCTACATCCGCCCCGTGTTATGCGATTTCGTCCCGAAATCGAGACATTGTGGTAGGTCGCGGATTTGTGAATGGGTGAGGGTATTTTTCCCTAGACTGGTCTTCGCGTTCCCACGTGCGGGTATTTGCTTTTGAACTGGTCCTTACGTATCCCTAAATGAATGTGTCGTTATTGGGACGAGCTGCTACGACAAAATGTTGGGAATATACCCGTTGAAGTAATGACAAGATCTTAAATCATTTCCCCTTCCCCCTTTTGTCTTATAAATACCATCTCATTCCTCTCAAATTTTCAAACTTAAATCCCACTACAAAAATACTTCAAATGGCTTGTTCGCTTCCTCATATTGATTCCGAAGTCGAAGCCTTGGTGCAGAGATTAATTAACGAAGATAAGGGTCGTCAGGATGTGCTTTTGAATTTGGCTTTTCAGTTTGAAGATTCATGCGCTGTCAGGGACGATCTTAGAAAAGCTTATGATAAATGCAACGACATTTCTCAAGAAAGCCGTGTTTTGATTTGCACTCTTTTAAAAGAAAGTTCTGAAAAGGATCGCAAGCTGCATCTTTCTATGTATGGAAAGGCGGCACAACTAGAGAAACAAATGGATGCTAAGTTGGCTTGGTTTCAGGAAAAATACTCCGGCCGTACACACGGAGGTATAGGCTGTTCTTCATCACAGACTAGTTGCCCTCTTACCGTATCTGTGCCTGCACTCACCAAAGACCACAAAGGAAACAAGCTCAATACGTCGTATCCAGAGAAGACCAATACGCCGTATTGAAGATATAGTATGTGAAGATTCTGAAAGATATCAAACGTGGTCCTTACTCCAAGAAACTCCAATACGCCGTATCCAATCCCTTGGATACGCCGTATCGAACCGACTTCCAGACCCTATAAATACAAAACTCAAAAATAATTTTTAAGTGTACTAAATCATATTCTCGATACCTAAACCACAAAAGTCAATTTTTAGAGGAGAAAAAGAGCAAAAGAGGTCTTGCAACGCATTCCAATCCATAGAAGACAACGTGTAATTTCTTATAATTTTGTAATCGTTCAATTTTTAGTTTCATTTGTTAACTCGGTTAGTTTACCTTAGCTAAAGCCATTACTCTTATATTACTTATGATGTTTGAAGGCTAATACCTTCGGGTATTAGCCATTATTATAAAGATATGAATGTTTGGTTTTGTTTAATTCTTGATTGCTTAATTTATCGTTGATTTATTGATTATGTTTATCACATGATACTTGTTTGCGTTGTTGGCCACCAATTATAACATCTTTAGGTCATGATCCATCTTGTCGGTTCTGGTATGTATGTATACTTGGCTTATGCGATTCGTGCATAATCAATAGATCTGTGTCACGTAAATAAGGTAACCTACTCCTATATCAAAACACAATGTTCCAGTCGGCAAGCGGGGCTTTCTACTTCCTTTAGCATGCCACTTGATTTTTGCTTCATTGTTTTCGATCTTGACTGCTTCCCTCTGAGCCTCAAGGATTCGTGACGGAAGGTCTAAGCCAATGGTCATAACCAAGGCCCTTAAAAATAACGCGCAATGGTTCGTCCTTTTCTTTACGACTCAAGGCATCTGCTACTACATTAGATTTCCCCGGGTGATAACGAATTTCGCAATTGTAATCACTTAGGAGTTCTATCCATCGTCATTGTCTCATATTGAGGTCTTTTTGGTCTAAGATGTGTTGTAGGCTCTTATAATCGGTGAATACTACACATTTTGTGCCATACAAGTAGTGTCTCCATATCTTCAGGTCGAACACTACTGCTCCTAATTCCAGGTCATAAGTGGTGTAGTTCTTCTCGTGGATCTTTAGTTGTCTGGAATCGAATGCAATAACCTTCATTCTCTGCATCAGTACCGCACCTAATCCTTTTATGGATGCATCATAGTACACCACAAAATCATCACTGCCTTCTGGTAGTGCTAAAATAGGTGCAACATATAGTTTCTGCTTCAATAGCTGGAAAGCTTCTTCCTGTTCTTCACCCTAATCGAACTTCTGGTTTTTCTGCGTAAGCTCAGTCATAGGCTTAGCTATTTTAGAGAATCCTTCAATGAATCTCCTATAGTAGCCTGCAAGACCTAAGAACAGGCAAATTCAAAGAGTAGTTGGAGATGCCATTCTTCACGCTTCATTCTTTGCTTGGGTCTACGGAATACCATGCTATCAATCACGTGTGGCATCCCGAGGAATTTTACCGTATTGATCCAAAATTCACACTTGGAAAATTTGTCATACAGTTCTTCTTTCTTTAACATCTCCAGAATAGTTTTCAGGTGTTTATCGTGTTCTTTCTTATTGCGGAGTAGTATTTGAGATTTACGTCGAATGAATTACAATCACAAACTGGTTCAAGTAGGGTTTGCACACACGATTCATGAGGTCCATGAATACCGCAGGAGATGTTGGTAAACCCAAAAGGTTAATCTTGGAAGCTCATAGTATACGTATCGTGTTTTCTGAAAGCAGTCTGGGGATCTTCTTCTCTCACCCTCAAATGATGTATAACCTGATCTTTAGGCATTGTTCGTGTTGGTGCTGATCTTGCAAACTTGGTCGAATAATTCATCTATTTCTTGGTAAGGGGTAACGATTTTTCACTGTGAGTTTATTTAATTCACGATAATCAATACACATTCGGAAAGATCATCTTCTTTTTGACATTAAGATTGTTGTTTCCACGGAGAGGGAACTGTGGTCTTTATAAAACCTTTGTCAGAAAATTCTTTCAGTTGCTCGGCTAACTCCTTCATCTCTGCAGGTGCAAGACGATATGGTGCGCGGGCAACAGGTGCGCTCGGGTATTAATCGATGGAAATATTCTACTTGGGGTCAGTGGTCTATCCTGGTAAATCTTCAAGAAATACTTCTGGAAAATCTCTGACTACAGGCACATCTTCAATTCGCCTTTCTGGAATTTTAGTTTCCTCTTCCTTCATCATTTGAATCAAGAACGCTTGACATCCTTGGTCGATGTACTTCTGCGTCCTGATGCTCGAGATGACTTCTAATCTCGATTCGTTTTTAACTCCGCTCCTTTCGCCTTGTATGATCAGCATATCATTTCCATATGGAACGCGAATGTACTTCTCATAACACACAACCTCCGCGCGATGCTCGGCCATCCAATCCATTCCGACGATGACGTCAAAACTTCCTAGTTCTATAGGGAGTAAGTCGATTCTGAACAGGTGATTTTGCAAGTTAAGAGTACACCCTCTTAAAATAGTATTTGTGGTTAGCGACTTTCCGTCGGCTAACTCCACGCTATAATTAGTGTCTAGGGTTGTAGGATGGATGTCTATATATTTACTGAAAGCATATGACACAAAAGCTTCTACGCACCCAGTATCAATAGCACCGTAAGCAGTTAACATTTTTGATCAGGTACATACCATTCACCACAGTGTTTCTTTTACAGCAGCCTCATAATCACATAGGCTGTATATATTCTGTAGGTGCTCATGGGTCCTCCTTGAGCTCAATTCAGTGCTGGGTATGCTTGGTTTTTTTCCTTTAGGGTTTCTTGTTTCTGCCTCTGATTGTTTATGAGGATTCTTGTTGGTTTGCTCGATTTTGAGTTTCCACCGCCTTGGATTCCATTATTCGGACACTTGTTCTTGTAATGTCCCTTCTCACCACATCCGAAGCAAGTAACATCACTTCCCTGTCCTCCTTGGCTTCCGGGTCCTCTTTGGTTCACGGGACGAGGTGGAGCTCGGCATTCTTTGACTTTATGTCCTACCCTTCTACAGTTGTGACAAGTAGGAGGGCATGCGTCAGTGTGGTGTCGTCCATACTTTCCGCAGTAAGGTAATTTGCCAGCATAGGAACCAGTGCCCAGATGTTAAACAACCCTTGCTGTCTCTGGTACGTTTGTTCGGATTAAGTTTAATAGTGGTTTTGGTGGTGTTGTTGTTGTGTGGTTTCCGTTCCATTTCGGGTCTTGTCAACCCCAGAGTTTTCTCACTATACTCTTGGATACTTGGTACATCAACCCTTGGTGCCATTCTATCGCTTCTTGCAAATCTACTAGATAATTTGGACGAGGTTACATTACCTGAGGTTCAAGGTAGACTACTTTTATTGTATCGTTCAACTACCGGTCGTGTGTTGGGTACCATACTCAAGGACATAAGAGGATGAGTTCTTGAAAACGCTGATTGTAGGCGGTTAAGGTTTGTGCCTTTACTTTGAAAATTCCACAGTTCGTTTTCCATTTGCTTGACTTCATTACTGAGGACAGTACTTCCGGATGAACATTCGCTGAAATTCACTCCAAAAGGTGTTGCGATGAGCGGATTTCGAGAGTAACAGAAACGAACATACATGTTCCACCAAGTTAAGGCACCATCTAGCAGTGTGCTAGAAGTAAATTTGACTCTGTCACCCTCTACCACGTTGCTTATCCCAAATGGAGATTCTAGTTTCTCAAACCAGCGGGTTAAGCCTACAGCACCTGCGAGTACCATGGATAGTTTTCATGCAGGATTCACAGAATTCTTGTAGTTGCATGCTCTTATTTGGAGAGTAGATTTAGATTGGTCTTTTTTGAGTGCTCTGCCGAGCATGAGTAACAAAGCGGCAGCTGCGAGTGCTTTAGCAACTTTTATGGCAATGAGCTGGTTAAGCATCTGAGTGTCAATGCCACTGTTAATGTCCACATTGGTTCTGTTGGTCGAATGGTTGACTGGAGGGTTTCGGCGGACAGTTGGGCATCGTCCGGGTGCCATTTTCTATAAGAGTGACAATGGAAATGACAGTTATGACATGTACAAAAGTTATATGCGTAAAGATAGTCACGTTACAACAAATGGCATGTCTTTTAAAATCAATACTATTATCATTCGCAAACATGTTTACCGTATTTCTCTAGGAGTTTAAGGGGATACAAGAGTTAAAAGCTGACAAACCCATTGCTTAGTGGTTGTACGAAAGACGCAGAATAAAACTTAGTTGTTGTTTCGGAGATTCGCTGGACCGCTTCTTCGAGTGCTCTGCCTCTTCTGATCGTGTTAACTGAGCATTACTAGCCTCGTATCTCCGATCCTTCACACTTTGTCTAGTTGAGAAATCAATTCGTCACAAACACATTAAATTTAGGGTTAGCGTCTCCAATGACTTTCCTCAAATCGGGGTTCTCACATCCCTCAGTGTCAGGTAGCTTCAATTCACTACCGCAAACAGGCTTGGGTTAACAGTCCATGTCCTCGAGAATGGTATGCAACTGTCCTCTAAGGCGTGCCGTGCATACGGTCAAGACTGTCTCAGGAACAGGCACCGAACTCTGACCAGTTTCCATCCCGTAGACAGTTAGAGCTTCTTCTCTCTGGGTGGGGTCCGTTCCAGCAATCATCCGCTGGTAAGCAGCCATCGAGAATGGGGATGAGGTTAGAGGTGTGTGGAGTAGAGGATCAAGTTGATAATATGATACGTATTAGAATATAAATATATTAATATGATGGAAAATTACCAGATCTACCCTTTAGGGACTCTCAAAGGTAAAAGGAAATTCTTCAAAAATATATATAATATAATATAATTCGGTATATTAACGGGAAGTTATGATTCCCAGGGTTGTTTCCTAAGAATTAAATGAATTGAATCCATGTTTGATGCATCGGACAATGATTTGAATTGGAAACAATAGATGATTTGATTAACTACTTTTAACAATTAAAATTAACAAATTCTAACAATTAAGCATAAAGACAAATAACGAGAAATCAAAATTTAACTAAAACGCAAAAGGGGACCCCTAAACGGAGAGCAAAAACCCTAAATTTCTAAAAATAAACTTAACTTAAAATTTTATTTTTAAATGACTCTATTTGACCTAAAAAAGGAAGTTTAAAGAAAACTAGAAAAAAACGGACTAGTTAATTTGAGCGTTATAAAACACGAAAAAAACGAGAACGGGGAAAATCCCGTTCTTAAAAATTAAAGTTTAGCATATTAGACCCTTGAAAGCAAAAACTATTTTCCTACGAACTTTATGACATAAAGAAAAATTTTCTAAAAAAGATTTATATTTTTTTGATTATTTTTCTATTTTTTATGATTTTTTAAAGTTTTTAATGAAAATAAATGTTTAAAAATACTAAACGAACTATAAAAATTCTAGAAAAATTACAGAAATTAGCTTATACTAAATGAAACCTAGGAAAAATAAGCTTATAAACACAGCTTATCAAATAAGCCGCGAAATAAGCTATAACAGCTTATAAGCTAAAATGGGCTAAATGTGTATAAGAATTAAATGAAGGGAGATGTGGTTGGATGAGCTATTGAAGCAAAACGGTTAAGTCATTGGTGTTGTGTGTTAGAGGTCACGGGTTCAAGTCTGGGCATACACCCTTTTTTTATATTTTTTTTATTTTTGAAAACTCAAAAGAACAAAGTTGTAGATTAAGCTATTTTGGACAACTTTAACAAAGACAATATAAGCTCAAATACTCTATTAATTAAGCTCAAAACTGCTTAAGTAGCATATACTGTTTCAAGTAAGTTGGATTTCAGGGCCAAAAGCTATTTTTCACTTAAATCCTTGCACACACCTCAATTAAGCTCATTTTTAAAAACAAAAGCTGTTTAGAAAATTTGATATGCAGAAGATAAAAATGACAAGCTGATTGAACCAATAACAATAAAGTAATTGAATTTAATGGTGAAATCTGCATAATACTTAGAAACAAGCTCTAAAAGTCAAAATCATATTAAGCTAGAAATGCTTCAATAAGCTATGACCAGAATTTGAGCTTTTGAAAACTTAACTTATCCATCTTATAACCTATAAATTAATGCATAAAATTTAATCCTATAAGCTAAAAATCTAGATTTAAAAACTAATTTCTAACAACTATTGTTTTTGGTTTTTTAAGATTTTTGATGAACTTTAAAAGCAATGTACCCTAGTAAAAAAGCTAGAAATCTAAAAACAAGTTTTAATCTAACTAATCCTATATGTAGTCTAAAAGTTTACAGAATTTTAGAAGCTAAATCCTAATTAAGCTAGCTAAAATTTGATCAAAAAGCACTGCAGTTTAAGACTGCAGTGTAACCTACTGATGCACTTGGCAATAGGCAAAAACCAATATGCAGGAGACCTTAAGGGTCATTCATGCACTAGAAACTCTCAATGAGTGTGTTTAAACACAACTCAAACAAGATCCAAGCTCAATGAAGCTTGGATCTTAAAAACTCTTTCTAACTTAACTTCAATTAATCCCTGGTGCAAGTAGATCACAAATTGCATTACAATTTTTTAAGCTCAAACTATCTGCAATCCCTTTCAAACTTAATCTATATATGACATTCAGAACTGACAAAAGGCATTTACCAAATTATTTTGAATTTAGATGGTCAAAATACTACACTAATCCCAAAACACTCTTTAAATTGACATATTTCATTTACTTGACTTTTAAAATCTATTTTAATAAACCCTAAGTACCTGATATCTAATAGCTTATAAACAAGCTAAAAACATAATTCAATATCATTTAAGCACTAGAATCAAAGATCTATAAGCTAAGCTAATTTTTTTGGATTTTATGATTTTATAAGACAAAATGAGAAAAACAAAAATCTAAGCTACATAGACTAAAAAAAGATTATCAAATGAAACTAATAAGCACATAAGATGACATTAAGCACAAATAAGCAAGCTAATAAGCAGATTTGAGCTGTTAAGCAAATTTCAGATAGGAAAATTTCGCATATAGTAAAGTAAATGAACACTTACAATCAACCTTAGCTAAACAAAGGTTAAATTTGCTCAAAGAGCTTATCAACAGCTCTGGCTTATTTAAAATAAGCCAGTAAAAGTCCTTGGAAGCTCTTCCATTGTTAGCTTCCCTTCCAAAAGCTTAAAGTCCATTAAGCAAAAGTACTTATCTTATTTTACTGATTTGAATAGATTAAATGAACAATTGAGCTCAATCACAAGCTTAGAGACTTGTGGGAGCTTAAGATGAGCTTATGAAAAGCTTATGAAATAGTAGCGTATCTTTTGAGAGATTAAAAACTTATGAAAATTTAGATAAAAGAAAATTTGATTTCATTAACTTCAAAAACAGATTACAATGAACTTAAAAGCTGATTACAATGACTAAATTTGGAGATTACAAAGACTAAAGTTTTAAAAGCTAATCACTATTTAAGCTAAAATTTTAAAAGTTAAGCTAAAAAAAACTAGAAAAGAAAACTCTCCTTTTGTGTGTGAGGAGTGAGGCTTTATATAGCCCGTTGGAGAAGCTTCTAGGTACAGGTCTGTTACACGCTCCCTCTTGATCTCATCCATCCGTTTATCTCAATCATTGGATACTCCTTAGTCACCGTTGGATTAGATTCTTGTCACACAGATTGCCAGCGTGGCAATCCGTGATGTGACACCTTTGTGCTTCTTCTGTGAGTGTATATAGTACAAATCCCATCATTCCTTGTGTTTCTTTCATGATCTTAACCCCCCCCCCCCCTACGTGTGATTCTTCCTTTAGGGCTTGGACCAATAAGATTGCTTGGTGACGTTTTCCTCTTGCCAAGGTGTACTTTGCACATCTTGATATTGCCTTTCTAGCCCTTAATTGTGAATTGCCCTTTGATTTGACATGGGTAAAATGAAGACGATGGGTGAACAGTAACAAATTGTTTTTCCCGCTCGTTTTTACTCTGAAAGGGGTTGGGGGTTTGACTAGGGAATAGGGCTCGTTGACTTGGGCTTAAATTTGGGCCTTAGGTTAAATTCGGGTAATGGTTTAAATAAAAGGGTTATAGCCCGTTTTAATTTAGGGACCAATTTTGTAATTTTGTCATTTTTGAAGGACAGTTTTGGTAACTTTGGGATTTTTGTCATTATGTGGGTTGACTAAGTTGACCATGAGTTGACCATTCTTGACTTTTGATAGCTTTCTCCCGGCTCTTTGCGTGCTCTTTCGTTCCCGTGTTCGTGTTTGTCCGGTTTTGACCGTTTTCTTGTGATTTTTGCTTTATCCGCACCTACACAATCACAGAGACAAAACAAGCAATATTCAAGCATTTAAAGCACAATTTTGTCTTTTTAGGGCTAT
Source organism: Tanacetum coccineum (assembly GCA_026074375.1). Taxonomy (NCBI): domain Eukaryota; kingdom Viridiplantae; phylum Streptophyta; class Magnoliopsida; order Asterales; family Asteraceae; genus Tanacetum; species Tanacetum coccineum. The sequence goes on from BQNB010048104.1 coordinate 20,857, forward strand.
TTTTGATATAAAACGGATATGTGTTTTCACACATATCAAAATTCCCCAAACTAAGCGATTGCGTATCCTCACGCAATGTTATATGCCTTTATATCCAAATACCTAAAACTTCACAAACTAAAACCTTTGAATAAGTTGCAAGATGCGTTATGAGAGATTTTTAGAAATCACAAGTTATATAACACCCCTATTTCCCATTTTTCTAAAACTTTTTCATTTTTTTTTCAATTAAACTTAGAATATTCCAACTTTCATTATTTTCATAACTGTTAGGGATCGTGAATCATAGTATATTTCGATTCCGAGAATGCCCTTAAAGGATAAATGCTGGTCCCCGACCTTTTCTAGCGCTCCAACCAAGCTTTACAAATTAAATCATTAAGCTAAATAGTTGTAGGATGCTTACTCCTATCATATTTGCAATTGTGAACTTTTTTACTCCGACATTATTAATTCTTAAGTGAGTGTGCTTCTTGGATTTTCAACCATGGATCAACATTTTAACAAACTTACTATTGCTTTACGTTCCACCTTTAAATTTAATGAGTTTAAAGGTTGAGATCTTGCCCATTGTAGCGACTTTCGTCGCGGCACATCACTACATTACGTCTATAGTGACCTGGCTTTTGTACCCCCACTTAGACTTGTTTCCGGGAATCGACGAACCTTAGGATTCAAAAACTCTCAGGTTTCCCGAATATTCATAGCTTATAAAATAGAATAGTCAAAGTGCAAAAGCATATTTGAATTTAACAAAAAGAAGTCAATTATTAATTTAATTTAACTATTTAGATATTTATGCAATTGTAACCCTCGACCTTTTAGAAGGCTGCAACATCGGTTGTGAGCCGGCAAGATGCAGCAAACTTTTATCAGTCTCGGATTTTATTATTCTTACTATGGGCTTTCTTTAGAAGACTACCACATCGGTTGTGAGCCGGCAAGAGGTAGTAAACTTTTATCAACCCACAACTTTTATTATTATTTTTTATCATTTTATCATCATTTTTTTTTAAAGAAGACTTCTTTTTGAAAAATTCAAGTATAAATTTGAACTAAGACTAAAATTTTTGCTATATATTACATAAAAATTTGTTGATTTAAGTTTAATCTCCAAAAACAGCACGTATATTAATCCGGTTAAGAGCTTATGGGAGAAAAAGCAACAAGTTACATACATGAGCTCTTAAGATTTCCAAATTATCTTGTTTTGACATCCTACTCCTACTTATCTCTACATTTTTTCGTTCTTCGCGAATTAGCGAATGCTTAGCCTAAAAGTTAAGGAACAAGCTAGAGCTCAACACGCTCGATCGGGTCAAAATTTACTCTGATTCTACCCAGCAAGAAAGTCAAAATTATGACAAAAACACTTATTTATTTTTTGAAAATTTAAAAAATTTTCATATTTTTTTTTTGAAACGTGAAAATTTTGTAGGAAAACGGGGTACGTGAGAACAACGGGTAAAAGTAGGCAAGATCATATCGAAGTTATACACCATTACTTAAAAATATAACAGTGATCCTCTATGTTTCCTAGCCTTAAGACTTAATATACCTCTACTAAGAACTCAAAATGTCTAATGCATAACTCAAATATTGAAGGAATATTATCACAAAAATCTTTTAGCCGTTTATTAAGTGTGCTTAAAAGTTAAATTTTAGTCGATAATAATTCTTTATGGATACCTGATTTCCCCAAAATATGGAAGCAATGGCTAGGAAGCTGAGTGGACCGGGACTAAAACACCTGAACGAGAGTCTTCAGGAAAAGTTGGGTGCATTCTTCAAACAATCACAAGTATCAATAACAAACAAAACACAAAGAACGGAAGAGTACATAAGCCTCCTCACAACACTTGAGAAAGCCTAGAATAAGAAAAAATATGACATTATGTATTAGCATGGGGGGCTCCTAAATGGATTAGCCTTTGTTTTTTGGTATAACATCTTAGCTTGACTCTTCCCTGTTTTCTATTCGGCGTAGGGTTTATGTGGAGTGCTGCGGTTTTCCATGGTTGGTGTGTCTCCCGCCTCCGATGTTAGTGCGTAAAGCGATGGCATGTTCACTTTCTCGAATTTTGATCGTCAGAGTGAGACTAAATTTTGCAGTGCCATATGGCAAAACTTCCGGTTATGGTGAATGGGGTCCGACCTTCGGGCTTTTAAGCTGTCCCGAGGAAGATCTTTAGAACGAGTGTGAAAAGCCAGACTTGATCACCAACATTTGAATAATGCGGTTTTTGATCTTTGAGTCATGAAGCTTCTTTGTCCTCTCCTTATAAATCAAAGAATTCTCGTAAGCTTGATCACGAAGCTCATTGAGTTCATTAAGTTGCAGCTTACGGTGATCACCCGCGATTTTAAGATCGAAGTTAGCATGTTTTAAAGCCCAGTATGCTCTATGTTCTAACTCGATTGGTAAATGACAAGACTTTCCATAGATGTTGGGAAAAAAAAACAAAGTCAATTGGTCCCAACTGTAATCTAAGCAACAATTTCTAAGTACTTGCTAAGTAGAAAGTCAAGGTACTGCGTCAGAAAGTTTTAGAAGTAACTGCCGTGGATAGATAAAGGAATCTTAAAGGATTATTATTTAAACGGTTATGTTAGTAATTATCTTGTAACAGTTAATTTAGTGGATTGGTATTGATTAGAGTTTATGTTATATCAAGGACTGACACCTACTTGTGTTTTCCTTTGGTTATTAAAAGGATCTCTAGGTAGGTATTAGAATATTAGAGAACAATTAGAAAAAACACGAGTTAAGAATTATTAGTATTGTTTATGGGATCTGCATTTACGGCAGATTCAAAAAGGTTTATAAAAGAATATCGTTGGAGAAACTTTTGTGTGTTCTTCTTAAGTACTGCATACTAGTTCGCCATAGTTGTCAGTATATCAGTGTTTCATATAGGGAATTTCGATCTACCAGTTTGGTATCGAGCTGTGAAGAGACTTGGACTCTAGAAGAACTTTTTAATCATCGAAACTTTCTATAAAACTCATAAAAGATGTCTGAACATATACCTATTCCCTCCACCTCGTCCGTTACCGCACTGAGAATTCCTTATAATCAAGATAGGTGATTATGACCTATGGTCCATGAAGATTTGCGACGTACTTTGCTATCAACTGACACATACTATGGGACATAATCACCAAGGATACCAACCACAATGATCCTGCACTCCCTCTGTGATATGCACAAAGACTTCACTTGCTGCAAACGCAAGATGAAACAATGAGAGTAAGCCCTTAATATATGCTTTTGCCTATACCTGATAGACATCTACTCAGTTTTCATGATGCTGTAGATGCACGATCTTTAGAGCCATAAAAGCAATAGATTTGGAGGAAACGAAGCATCAAAGAGTTGCAAATGAATCTGTTGAAACAAACAATTTGGACATTTACTATTGGAATAGGGAAGAACTAGACTCGATACGAAAGGTTTTGCAGATTCTTATGCATGCTTGATTTTTCATGATGCTACGTGTCCATTGAAGATGCAAACGTTGATGTTTTTAAAGAAAGCCTCCATCTGTGTGGCTGTAGTGGCTAACATTGATTAGCGGACAACCTGGATTGGATGTGTTAGACTTTGATGATCTCTCACAACAACTTAAAGGTGTATGTGCATGAATTGGAAGGGTGTCTCAAATTCAATACTCTCAAAACATTATTTTTCTTTTTTCTGTCAACAGGAAGTCAAGGCGGTACTTTGAAACAAAGTACTGTGAACCAGCACATATCCAAAAGGCTATACTCAACGCTATCTCGAGCAAGGTGCCAACTGCTCCACTGTGCTCTCACTCAGATGAATCATATGTTCCTTCTTTGCTCAACTTGCATCTATGGCCACAATTCATTGGTGATGAGGATTGCTGCAAATTGATGAAGATGCTATGGAAGAAATTGACATTCGATGGCAAGTGGCTATGATAACAGCAAGGATAAGGAAGTTTATGAGGAAGACAGGAAGACCCATTGACCTCAAGTCAAAGAATGGGATTACTTTTGATAAGTCAAAAATTGAATGCTTTAACTGTCAAAAGTTAGGTCATTTTGCTAGAGAGTGTAGATTTGCTAAATACCAGGAAAACAGAGGCAAAATGGTCGTCAGAAAAGAAGACTATGGCTATATGAGATCAAACTCAAAAGCCTTGGTGGCAACAGACAACAATGAAGATATTGATTGGACCAAGGAATTTGATGCTGACAGTGACAATGCTTTTGAGTGGCATGACTGGAGTTTGATACAAAGATGATTGGAGCATGGAGTTTGATGCAGAACATGTGCATTTTGGACAAGATGGACTTGGTGATTTTGACTGGAGCAATAAAGATGATGATACACCAGTATCTCTAGCTTTAATGGCTACAAACTCAGAGGTACCTTACTGTTCCAAATGTAGTAAGTCTTATAAACTGTTGCTTGAAAACTATCAAAAAGAAAGAGATAATTTTCAAAGAGCTAGGACTGAAATTCTAGGATATCAAATGAGCTTAGAGTCATTAGAGGTCATGCTTAAAACATGAAAAGGAATTTGGGGGGAAATAGGCATGGGGTTGATAAGTATGAAAAATGGAATTGACTTTAAAAGATAAAGGATTTGAAACATAGAAGAAAAAACAAAAGGAATTAGATCAAGCTTTAAAAGAACGAGATGATTCAATAGTAATCTTGAGAAATTGTCATGCTTCTGTACTTCAAACGAAGTCTAAACAAACAAGTTTGTGTTGTACGTGTCATGTATAGGGTTTGGGATTGAGTCTAGCAATAGTATGGAAAGTGACATTTCATCTGGGGATGAAACTTTGACTGATTCTGCGTACGAAAATTTCAAAAGAGAAAAGGCCTACAAAGCAGTACCTCCACCTACAGGTACAATTATTCCACCTAGGGCAAATGTCTCCTTTACAGGGATAGATGAACTAGCCATTAGGAATAAAGTTGTTAATCAGAGAAAAACAAATTCAAGTCAACCAGAAATTGATAGAAATAAAGTAATATTGAGATTGGTTTGATATTGTAATGAAGAGACTGATGTTTCGGAAAGTCAAAAGGAAACTGCATTTTAACTCAGAGAATAGTGGAAACATCTTTTGAAAAAAAGTTCACCACACAATCAAAACTGTGTTGTCAAGAATCTAGGACAAAGGGGACTTGGGAACAAGGGGGTAAATTATGTTTGTATGTTTCAGTCCTAATTCACCTAATAGGATTGTAAAACTACATGAAAGAACCTGCAAACAAACCCAAACTAATAAATCCTAAGGGAAACACAGGTTCAGGAATCATGACCAGTTTGGAACAACATCCAAAAGAGTGGAAACACCATAGTATTTTCAAGAAACTCTAGTACCCTCACCAAAAGGAGATCCTTTATTCCATCAGCGTTAGTTACTTACAGGGATGGGTGATAAGTACTGCTAGACCAAAAATGACACAAACAGTACCTTCAAAAAGTACTGCTAATGTGACTTATCAAGGTACTGCTAGATCTAGAGTACCACAGGCAGTACTTTCACGAAGTACTGATGGAAGTTATTATCCAAGGATGGATAATAGAAGACCTAGAATCTCAAGTTACTCACCATTATCAAGGTCTTCTAACCCAAGGACTACTTACAGACCACAAAGACCCAAGAAAACTGTGAAATCTATTTGGGTTAAGAAGGGAAGTACTGTTGGATCTCAAGCAGTACTTCCACAAACTGTCAAAAAGAGTGCAATGATAAATCCAAAACAAACATGGAGACCAAAAGGGAACTATCTAGATTCTGTAAATAGGGGTAATGGATCTTACACACTCAAGCAATTTGAGTATGTAACTCCATTAGGGGTATCCAAGTCAGTTATGACTTGGGTCCCTAAAAGAGTCTAATGCTTTGAAATTGTTTGTACAGGGCAATCCAGAAGAAGATCTCAAGGACTATGCTATCATTGACAGTGGATGCTCTGGAAGTATGACAGGAGACAAGGACAAGCTGTCTGATTTTAAAGAGTTCAAGGGTGGTTATGTGGCTTTTGGAAATGACTCTAAAGGTGGAAGAATCTCAGGAAAAGGAACCATTAAGACATCATGCTTAGATTTTGAGAAAGTTAGCTATGTGGAAGAGCTCAAGTTTAATCTCTTATCTGTTTCTCAAATCTGTGACAAGAAGCACAATGTCTCGCTCTTCTCAAATCAGGAGGAGGATGTCAGTAACTTGGGGGAGAAGTCTAGTTCTTGGCAAGAAAGAAACAAAACATTGAGGTATATCTTCTAAGATGCGGAATATGGTAGCAGCTGCAAGTTGTTGTGTCAGGTGCTTTTGGTGCAAATTCAACTATGATTATGGGTTTACTTTCATGAACACTGAATTCATTATAGACAATGAGAGCACATTGCTTATAAGAATCTGTTTTCCACTCAAAAGACAAGCATATTCAGTTCAACATCACTTCTTCGAGATTGTTATGGAGCAATGGGCTCATTAATGTGGTCAATGGTTATATGATGACATAATATGGTAGCAGTTTTACTCACCAAAGGCTTTGATCTTTTGCAAGATTTAACTTTTTGGGTGGTAACAATTGGGATGATGAACCCATGCTATCTTTGAGGGGAGGCATACATATAAAGTACTGATGATCATGTAACAAAGTACTAGTTTGGTTTAGATTGATATTTGTTGGAGCACTTTAGCTACATTTGAGGGGAGGATATGAATGTTTTTTTTTAGAGGTTTGATGATTTGAAGAGATAGCTTGCAAAGTTGAAGGGTTGTCGTTGCACATATTTGAGTTGGACATCTTTTTAAGTTGAAAGTACTGCTTAGCCAACTCAAAGTACTGCTTGCCTTAGAAAGTACTGCTTAGACAACAAAGTACTGTTCTAACGTTCGGTCAACGGTCAAACGTACGTTTTTGCGCTAAAAACGTATTTACAACGGTAACTTTTTAGTTAGCCGTCGCAACCTATAAATACTCAACTGAATTGCATTTTTCTTCTTCACTTTATTACTATTAATCTTAATTTTTTTAATTTCTAACCTCCGACGGAATTGCCAATTCTTTCAATGGCAAATATTCGTACTTGTAACAAGCACAACATGATTGCGTGTGTGGAAAAGACGGCACAGAATGCTGATTTTTATCAAATCATCGACTTTCTCACTGGCTGCTCCATTAATTACTCTTTGTTGGTTGATCCTGATCTCATCGGTCCTTGGCTTCAACAATTTTTGATGAGTGTTGCAACAATAGAAATGAAGGGATTAGGTTAGATTTAGGTGTGGTTTTGTTGTGGATTAGTTATGAATGGAGATTAGGCTAGATTAGGCACTATTGTGAAGTTTGGGTGGATTTTGGTTGCGTTTTTGGCAAAAAGTGCTTGCTGTCCCAAATTTGTTTTGAGGTTTTGGTCGACCTAAAAATGTTTTCATTAGGCGTAAAAGTAGTTTTTGGAGAGCTCGTTTCGAATAGATAGTTTTTCATATATCGCACATTAAAATTGGATTTAAAACGACCAAGTTATAGTCAAATGAAACTTGAAACATTTTTCGACAAAACCGGATGAATAGTGTGCTGATGTGAATAGTAAAATGAGTTTTCGGACACTTTCGGACATTTTTAGACTTTCTAAACACTAGCAAAGCATATAGTATCACATACCTATTGATTAGTATCATTTAAAGACGTCGTTAACGTATTTTAGGAAAAGCGTTAAAGTTACTAAAAATAGTAAGTTTGGTAAAACTTAGCGAAACGGACATAGAAGTTAAGCGATTAAGGCTAGTTAGTGCGTTTTGAAAATATGAAAACTTAATAAATATAGGGGACGGTATTAACGTCATGAAACTAAAAACTTTCCTAAAATAGAAACTGTTTCTAAAAATAGTAATTTTTGGTTAAACGTCAAAACTTAACAGAAAACTATATGATTTTGTTTCGTCATGATTTGATAATCAAACTAAAGCAAATACATATGGATGTATTTTGGTGATGAACATATTGTGCATTTCTTGGCATACTTTCCGTGTTTCTAAGACGCGTTATTATTCTAGGTCGCAGCTAGATTTCTATATCATATTTTTCTTGCGTGAATTATCATTTGCTTATCCTGCTAAGGTGAGTTCATAGCCCCATATTTTACTAATTTTACTTTACTATTTTGGGGTGAGAAACATTGCTTGTTTTAAACTATAGACACAGTTACTTTACGTTTCCTTTTCCTGATTATGTGTTTCCTAAGTAGCGAATAGACCACTAATGCCCGAATGATCATGAACCGTCAATTGCTTAACCGATCGTACTGGTTAAGTAAGCGCAAATGTTGTAAATAGATCTATTGGGACTAATTATCCCTACTGGGTAAGTAGCGCTTACTAGTTTCGGAGGTCCGAACAAACAGATATATACCATGTCGGAATGTCAATAGGTGATCCTGGTCAGATACCTTTAGGGCGAGGAATACTATTTGGCATATACAATGCTTCCTTTTAAATTGAGCTTCGTTGTCATAAGCTTAGTGCAAACGTAAATGCTTTTTATGTGAAGTTGTATCTGTTATAACTGTCACGTGCCTACTGTGAACTTATGGTATACTTTTAATATTAAATTCAAACCTATGAATTCACTCAACTTTATGTTGACAATTTTAACATATTTTTCTCAGGTGCTTAGCTATGGATGTCTTTGCTTGCTTGTTGGTGTTGCCTTGCATTGGACCGATTTTCGAGAATTTTTATTATCTATGTTAACATTGTTGTCAAACTTAAAAACCTTTTATTTGCTTTCGCATATTATCGTTGAGCCTATGTAAAACTTTAACTATTTTAATCAATGCAACGATGTTGGATTTTTAAACGTACCCTTAGAGGTCGTTCTTTGTATCTTGTGTGATGTATATTATGACGTCACGCCCCCGGACACGTATTTTCGTCCAGGCCCCGTTTGAGGGTGTGACAGAAACACAAATAAACCAAATATTTAAGATTATACATCATCTTATTAGAGGGTCACTGTATTTAGAACTTAGTGTTGTCGGATATAGTAAAGAAAATCGCATCGCAAATGTGTACCTGGTATTTATATAACTTAGAATCGTCGGACAAAAACACCATTTCCGCTCATTGTTAGAGTTAATTATCTCTCTTTAGATGGACTTGCACCTGTTATTGCCCCACCCGAGATTCGTCGACGGCCAGCGATTCTTGTCTGACCCGGTGAGGCTATTCCTTTCGGTCGACTTTATCGCACCCACCTCAATGGGTCGCGTAAGTTGTTGACTGCGAGGAAGAGAGTTGGACCCATTCCTGCTCGTAGACTTACACGGTGACGTGTATCTCATCATTCATCGAATCTTCATTCTTCACCAGACTCATCTTCTTCTAGTTCACCTTCAGATCCTTCTTTATCCGAACATACACCACATGGTCACCATACGATGTGATTCATCTTACACCAACGATTTTTATTCTTCGATCATTTACTAGGACTCCACGACGTAGTGAGGCTTTTAGACGTTGGAGGTCTGCACCTCTGTCTACCCCTTACCCACCGACTACATTATAGTCATCCTTAGGTTCATCTTCTGAGAGGTCATTGGGTTCATCTTCACCTTCTTCTAGTCCATCTCGCAAGAGATGTAGGTCCCCTACTGCTTTGGACATCCTTCTCATGTTCAAGGTTTGATAGCCCTACTCATGCTAATCTTTTACAAACTCCGCAAGAGGTTTAGAGATTCATACTCATAGAGGATAGCAGAGAGGAGCATATGAGGGTGGATATAACTGATGCAGAGGCTGATGCAGATGTAGGTATTAGTGAGGGAGTTATAGCTCACCCTGAGGATAGTATACATATGGGAGTTGAGATTGCTGCTAGTGATGTTAAGGAGGATGATGAGGAGTTTGAGGCAGAGGCTGTCGGTGACACGAGAGAGATCGTTGTAGATCAATTGGCTATTGGTAATAGTTTGGTCTTCTAGAGGAGGTACTTCCTGATCTTAAGGATACAATTTATGATATAGTTTTATCATGTCAGAGGTTCATATTGATATGATTACTGAGATTGAGAACACTCATAGACGGTTGGAGACTAGTTAGTTGGTAGCTAGTTTAGAGAGAGCTAGTTTAGCTGAGAGATTGGCAGTTTAAGATGGTGTACCTAAAGGTTGCGTACCATGTTGAGTATAGAGAGAGATCTGGATTGACAGGTTACGTTGGCACGTGGCTTTTCCATAGGGAGGAGTTTCGTCAGGTTCGTAGGGATCGTGATGATACTCAGAGGAGACTTAGGAGGTTGGAGTCGTATGTTGAGAGGCATTTGGGTTTTCGCCCTTAGACTAGTAGTACCATGATCATGTAGGACATTAGACTGATGGTTAGGTCTAGATGTTAGCAGTAGAAATAATCGTAAATCCATGTTTCCTTGTAATTAGCCTGAGAGCGGGATTATCATAGCATTATCTTTACTGAAATTAGCATATGCAATAGCGCAACAGTATAAATGCCATAAACCTTAGCCTTTTTACTTATTGAAAAGTCTATGTTGTTTAATCTTCCATGCACGAACATGTGATTCTTACATCTCTTTGTCTTCATTCACCCATGAAGGATAGTATCTTTTATCCTTATTTTGAATTTCAAAAATAAATTTATTTCTAAGGTTACCTAAGGGGTTTGCAAGTATTGGTTCTTTGGTTTAAGGGTTCTCTTTAAGATCTACAAATTAGGGTTTGGTTATTATTTGGGGGTTTTCAAGATCTAGTGATTTTGGGTATATATCTTGTGTTATTGCTTCTTGTTCTTCATTCTTGTAAGTATCTTGAATCTTTCTTTGTAGTTTTTCTTATGTTCTTCTTATATGTTCAAGATCTATACATCCATATGTTGTGTTTTAATTTTTGAAAGATTTTAAAGACAAGATTTCATAAATAATTATACTACTTTATTTCACTAGTTAAATATTATGTTCTTGGTGAGATGAGAGTTGAATGAGTGTTGCAACAATAGAAATGAAGGGATTAAGTTAGATTTAGGTGTGGTTTTGTTGTGGATTAGTTGTGAATGGAGATTAGGCTAGATTAAGCACTATTGTGAAGTTTGGGTGGATTTTGGTTACGTTTTTGGCAAAAAGTGCTTGCAGTCCCAAATTTGTTTTGAGGTTTTGGTCAACCTAAAAATGTTTTCATTAGGCGTAAAAGTAGTTTTTGGAGAGCTCGTTTCGAATAGATAGTTTTTCATATATCGCATATTAAAATTGAATTTGAAACTACCAAGTTATAGCCAAATGAAATTTGAAACATTTTTTGACAAAACCGGATAAATAGTGTGCTGATGTGAATAGTATAATGAGTTTTCGGACATTTTTAGACTTTCTAAACACTAGCGAAGCATATAGTAACGCATACCTATTTATTAGCATCATTTAAAGACGTCATTAACGTAATTTAGGAAAAGCGTTAAAGTTACTAAAAATAGTAAGTTTGGTAAAACTTAGCGAAACGGACATAGAAGTTAAGCGATTAAGGCTAGTTAGTGCGTTTTGAAAATATGAAAACTTAATAAATATAGGGGACGGTATTAACTTCCCGAAACTAAAAACTTTCCTAAAATAGAAACTGTTTCTAAAAATAGTAACCTTTGGTTAAACGCCAAAACTTAACGAAAAACTATATGATTTTATTTCGTCATGATTTGATAATCAAACTAAAGCAAACACATATGGATGTATTTTGGTGATGAACATATTGTGCATTTCTTGGCATACTTTCCATGTTTCTAAGACGCGTTATTATTTTAGGTCGCGGCTAGATTTCTATATCTTCTTTTTCTTGCGTGAATTATCATTTGCTCATCCTGCTAAGGTGAGTTCATAGCCCCATGTTTTACTAATTTTACTTTACTATTTTGGGGTGAGAAGCATTGCTTGTTTTAAACTATGGACACAGTTACTTTACATTTCCTTTTCCTGGTTACGTGTTGCCTAAGTAGCGAATAGACCACTAATGCCCGAATTATCATGAACCGTCAATTGCTTAACCGACCGTACTAGTTAAGTAAGAGCGAATGTTGTAAATAGATCTATTGGGACTAATTATCCCTACCGGGTAAGTAGCGCTTACTAGTTTCGGAGGTCCGAACAAACGGATATATACCATGTCGAAATGTCAATAGGTGATCCTGGTCAGATACCTTTAGGGCGAGGAATACTATTTGGCATATAAAATGCTTCCTTTTAAATTGAGCTTCGCTGTCATGAGCTTAATGCAAACGTAAATGCTTTTTATGTGAAGTTGTATCTGTTATAACTGTCACGCGCCTACTGTGAACTTATGGTCCACTTTTAATATTAAATTCAAACCTATGAGTTCACTCAACTTTATGTTGACAGTTTTAGCATGTTTTTCTCAGGTGCTTAGCTATAGATGTCTTTGCTTGCTTGTTAAGAATTATTATTATCTATGTTAGCATCGTTGTCAAACTTTAAAACCTTTTATTCGCTTCCGCATATTATCGTTAGGCCTATGTAAAACTTTAACTATTTTAATCAATGCAACGATGTTGGATTTTTAAACGTACTCTTAAAGGTCGTTCTTTGTATCTTGTGTGATGTATATTATGACGTCACGCCCCCGGACACGTGTTTCCGTCCAGGCCCCGTTTGGGGGTGTCACAGATTGGTATCCAGAGCTAAGGTTATAGAGAAGCAGGTAGTATATTTAGGTCTGGTCTATAACCAGTATATGATCCTACGTGCTTACCTGCTATTATATGTATCTAATAATAATAGCATTTTATATATGCATATATATATAAGTGCAATTTATATATCATATTGCCATAATGACTTTATACATCATTTTGCCTTGAATCTACTATGATATGGGTTTACCTTTGCCCTGCGTTTGTCTTTTCTCTACGTTTACGTCTGCCTCATGTATATTTCTTTTATAGAAGTTGTCTATATAATACTAAATTTTCCTAATACATTCTGAGTGGCACAATGGTCTCTAAACATTTCCAAAGACATCGTGAGTGATACGATGGTCATTAGAACTATTTCATAAATTTACATTATACTATTTTATATAACACTGAAACTTGTAACTGTCTTTCGACCCTACATTATCTTACTGTCCGAACTTGAATGCGAGTTGAGCACCGTCCCATACTTTTGTTTCTCCTACGTCGTCTCATACCGTCATCTAGAAACATGCCGATTAAGTTGAACACGACTTTAAACCGTTACCTTGTAACATTTCATATTTAGGACACGACTTTGGGGAAGCCAACTTACTTTATCTTTCTTTTACTTCTCTTAATTTTGAAGAGAATGTCGGCATCGAGACAAGGAATGACTTCTGCAGAGATTAACCAGATTGTATCTCAACGAGTTAGTGATGCTATTGAAGCTATCGCTATCTATGAGACAAAAATCCGCATGACTCACGATCCGATGAATCAGATCATACGATAAGAAATCACGGTAGAAAAGAATGCTAACAACAAGAGAAAGTTTGAGAACCAACCAAAGGATAACTGTGTGCCACAATAACCACCCTACAAGAAACCAGGTGTGGCAAGGGCTTACACTATTAAAGACAATGGAAAAAAGGCTTATGCTGGGAATTTACCTCACCGCAACAAGTGTAAGTTGCATCATGTTGGGCCGTGTACTGTGAAGTGTAGTAAATGTAAGAGGGTTGACCACATGACTAAGGATTGTAAGACATTTGTTGCTGCAATGAACCAAAGAAACCATGTGGCAATCCAAAGGCCACCATCACTTGCTATGAATGTGGAAGGTTAGGACATTTTAGGAATGAATGCCAGAAGTTGAGAAATCAGAACCAAGTGAACCAAATTTGGAAGAAAAAAGCTCGCGAGAACTCTAGTGTCGTCAAAGACAAGACCAATGCTTAAGAAGAGATCTTTCCGCCTTACCTAGTGACCTAAGTCAATGTCTTCTTAGACTATATTTGCATTAGTACTTTTCTATAAATTTCGTTGTATTGAGTGGATGTTTTAAATTTCTTGTTAATGTATGTGTCATGACGAATCCGTCAGTTACACTTAATTTCTCTATTTATTTATGTAAGCTACTCCTTAAATCACTACCATCTTATCAAATCATTCCGCTGCTAGCATTTTATAAACTATTCTTGTGCCATTTCGTAAGCAATTTTGTTGTTATCCTATAAACCATTTTGTCATTTTCTTAAAAATTATTTTACTATCATCTCACAAACTATTTTCCAAACCATTTTACAAACTTATTTGTTTTCATCTTTTAACCTGTTATGTCGACGTTTATAAACTTTTGCCATCGCTTTATAAATCATTTCGCTAACACCTTATAAACTATTTGATATCATTATATAAACCGTTTGTCAACATCTTATAATTATCCTACTATTACCTCATAACTTATCTGGCTATCATTTAATGAACGAATTCATTTCCATCTTATAACCTATATTACAGTTATTTATGAACTCTTTTGCTACCTTATTAAAAGTTACTTTGCAGTCATCTTACAAACTATTTCGTTGTCACCTCATGAACTATTTTGTTGTCATTTATAAACTATTCCGACGTCATCTTACGAACTACTTCATGTCTTTTATAAACTATTTCGTTGTTGCAATATAAGCTATTTAGTTGTCAACTCGTAGACCATTTGTTACCATTTTATAGACCCTTCACTCTAACACTATAAACTGTCATGTGATTTTCTCGTAAACTATTTTGGTATCACCTCTTAAACTATTCCTACTAAGTCTTACAAAATATCTTGTGTCGTTATATAAATTACAATATTCTCGTTTTCACAAACTATTTTTCTACCTTAGAAACAACACTGTTTATACCATACAAACTTTTAAACATAACACTAGTTTGACGAAACAAGCATTTTATCGTTAGTACCTAAATTATACATAGCCTGATCTGTCGGAACCAAGAAATTACTTCACTTCATAATTAGAACAAGAAATTAAGATTAGGAGATGAGAAGAATTGTAGAGAGAGAGAGAGTTGAGAGGGAAAGTAAAGAGAATGGGAGAGTTACTTGCAAATGAAAAGAGTTACAAATAAACCAACCCACTCTCCATCCATGGAGAGTGGTATTTATACCTAGACTAAAAGGCTTACTTGCCTTTAGTATTTCTACGGGCCGGGCTCGGGATTACTTGGGCTTTCGCCCGATACACGTGACCGGTTAGCTTACATTTAAGAGCCCGTTTACCCATCTAGCCTATTACAACGTATATTAATTAATGACCGAGACCTAATATAATTAATGAATGAACTTCCATTGTTCGACTCAATATTTTGAGGCTAACAATCTCCCCCGAAGTGAGTTCATTGTGACACTCCTTCGTGAGATCAATGAGATTGCTTTTGTCGTTGAGCTCTTGTGATCTTTGTCTCTGTCTACGTTGTAGGCTTGTTCCTTCATGCTTTGTGATCTTTGATCTTGAGCCTTTGTCATTGTCTTTTGACTTTGTCTTTTTCGTCCGAGATCTTTAAATCTTTATCCTTCCGTCTTGATCGTCTTTGCCACCTTGCGATCTTGTGTCTTGACCAACATGCTCATACTTTGCATCATCTTGAAAGCTTGCTAACAATCTCCCTTGATAGACTTGATATCTTTGAAGGAAGATCTTGTATATCAGAGTTTGTGCGGAAGTCTTTGTCTTTAATTCTTGAGCTTTCATGATTCTTGAATCTCGATGCTTATAGCTTTCACCAGATTATTTCCTAGCGTGTTCCTCTAATTTTCGTGGCTTATTTTGTGTAAAAGTGCTTATTCTAAGTTCATTGTTCTTTGTGGCGGGTTGATTAAGGGTAACAACAAAGGAAGTACTAGTTTTTTTGTTTGTAGTAGAGATTAAAACAAACCAAGTGTGCCCGTTTTTGTTTCTTTGCAAAATTCGAACTAGAAAACAAAATGGTACAAGCAGCGGTTTGAGGTAGTGGTCCCAAAAATTGTGGCGGTTTGATATATTCAATAGGTAACGGTTTGATTCTTTTTGCCAAGTGGCGGTTTGTCATCTCAAGTGGCGGTTTAAACAGGTACAAACAAAGAAATTTTTCTAAGGTCAAAATCAAACGTCACTCCGCCCAAATTTTATTTTGCCACCGGTTTGGTAAAAGTCCTTAGGCAGCGGTTTGGCAACAATTAGCTGTTTGACAAAATTTAAACTGGTAGCGGTTTGGCAAAAGGTAGCGGTTTGGCAAATGGTAGCGGTTTGGCAAATTATAACAGGTAGCGGTTTACTGAACCAGCGGTTTGAGAAGGTTACAACTGCCAGCGGTTTGAGTAGTTAATACTCGCAGCGGTTTGGTTTATTTTTGCCAGCGGTTTGGAGTTTATTAAAGCAGCAGTTTGAGCTAATTGTCCACCGATTTACCAACTGTTTTAACACTTAGAATTTTTTGAACTTTGCCTTATTGGACTTTGGACTTTAGACTTTGGACTATAATTAACCGTAAACTTTGGACTTAAAACGTTAATTAACTAATCAAACATCAAACCTTAACTTCAAATCAAATCTACTTTCACGGTTTTTCTATTGATTTTGTAAAATCCCGACAAGTAATTATTTCTCTTCTCAGTTTTAATCATAGAGTTGTAAAATCCCGTGGAAGTTAATTGAATTCAAAACCACAATCCAATCAACACTTCATAATACTTAAGATCCGATATCCATTCACAACTTCATAAAAATGTCAAATACCAATATGCAAACTCAAACATCCAATGCTCTTTATAATGCTATCATAGAAGCAGGTGGCAAAGATCATCTACCAATGTTATCACCGGGTAATTACGTTCAGTGGAAATCCAAAATCAAGAGATACATCGACACCAAACCTAACAATGAACTCATCTACTATTGTCTCCAAAATCCACCATACAAGTTTAAATGGACTGAGAAGACAGTTCCAACTGCTGAAGGTAGTTCTAAAATAACTACAGAAGGGTATATGGAGAACTACAAGAATATTTCATAAGACATACACGATCAATTGAATGCTGAAGCTGAAGCCGTTCAGATCATTCTTACAGGGATAGATAACAATATCTACTCCACAGTTGATGCTTGTCCTAATGCATGTGAAATGTAGAAAGCCATTAAAAGGTTAAAACAAGGTGAATCAATCAATGTTCAAGATCTTGAAACCAATTTTTATTGGGAATTTGGAAAATTCACATCACGGGATGGTGAATCACTTGAATCGTATTACTCAAGATTCTACAAGATGATGAATGAGCTAGTAAGGAATCAGTGTGATGTTACAAATCATCAAGTGAATGTTCAGTTCTTACTTCAATTACAACCAGAATGGCAAAGGTTTGTGACACTTGTTAAGCAAAGTCAAGAGCTGAAGACTGTCTCATATCACAAACTTTATGACATCCTAAAGCAACACCAGAATGAAGTCAATGAGATAAGAGCTGAAAGACTAGCACGTATAGCTAATCCACTTGCACTTGTTGCTCAACAACAACCAGCTTACCATCCTCAAAACCATCCTAATCACTACACTCAAAATTCCTCAACCGGATCACAACAAGCTACCAGAAACAGAGGAAAAGAAATTGTCAACAATTCTGCTCCTATTTATGATCAAGAACCTATCACGGTTACTGAAGATGATGAAATGTCAAAGGAAAAGGAGATTGACAAACTCATGCCTTTAATTTCTCTCTCATTTAAGAAAATCTACAAACCTACCAACAACAACCTTCAAACTTCATCAAACACCAGTAGAACTAATCAAGATAATTCTCCAAGAATCAACAGAGGAACTGGGTATGAAAATCAGAGGGTAGTTAATGTTGTTGGGGCTAGGGAAAATGTAGGTACCCAGGTTGTGCAAAAGTCTGGGATTCATTGTTATAATTTCAAGGAATATGGGCATGTATTAAGGGAATGTCAGAAACTAAAATGAGCAAATAATGCCGCTTATCACAAGGAAAAGATGTTATTGTGTAAGCAAGAGGAAGCTGGAGTTCAGTTGAATACAGAGAAAGCTGATTAGAAGGATGACACTAATGATAAATCTGACGATCAGGAATTGGAAGCACATTATATATACATGGAAGAGATTCAAGAGGTTACTCCAGATGCAGTTGACAATTCTGGACCCATCTTTGATGCTGAGCTATTGCATAAGGTAAAAAAACAGTAATGATACCTATAATGTGTTTGCCATTGAAAATTGTAACACCCCCATTTTTACAATATAGCAGCGAAAGCTAATCTGGGGTATTACTTCATGGATACAACAATCATAATTGAATTGATTTCATTAGGATATGTGTTATGATAGAGAACATGATGAACATGATGATACTGATGAAATTGATCAAGAACGTGATTTGCTTGCTTCTTTAATTGAAAAACTAAAATGTGAAATTGATGACAGCAAAAACCGTAATAAATTTTTGGAACCTCAAACCAGGCCTTAGTTGATTAAATTTTGAAAAGGTGAAATTGATACGGTTCAATGCTGACAGTGAATTTTTTTTAAAAACCAAAAATAAAAGTTTAGAATCATCAAAGAACCATTTCAAAGAAGCAAACAATGAACCGTCTAAGACTAATCAGTTGATGTTCAAAGACCTTAAGAAGTTCCAAGCGGAACTTGATAAGTATCATGATGTGAATTATGCGTCAAAGGTGGCAATCGATTGTGCAAAAGCTAAAGGGGATTTAATGTCAATACTAAAATTAGGAATCATGAAAAAATCATCTAATGAATAACTCGGAAAGAAATGATTTAAAGCAAACGATTTTTAGATATGAAATTAAGGAGATTTTTGCAAAACTCTAAGAAACCATCTCCCATAATGTCACAAGAAAAAGAGGCTCAGATTAAGTTTTACAAAACTCGTGCAAGATCAAATTAACTTGTATGGTCCATTGCTTTTAGAAATATCAATGTCAGGTTTTGGATGATTATTGTATTTTAAATAACCGGTCAATATGTTCAAACTCATGAATTTGCTTAATAGTTATGGTAAAAAACGAGTTTTGCAAAACCTGAGTTACTCATGGGAATAGCTAAAAGAACGAATCCTCGTCATGTATGATAAAGTTGCTATTAATGACTAATCTTGCTTTAATGATTGCCCCTGAAACTGACAAACGATCGTCTATGACAAAGAAAAGTCGATCAAAAATAACTTAGCGATTAATAAGACCTTTTGATTTTGACCAGTTGAATAATCGTATGATTTGTTCGTTTCACAACGTGAAAAGTCGCCTGAACAACATATTTTTCAAAAGCGTCAAAAAAGATGAGTCATACATCTGCTAATAATGAAATTTCCAAAGAGTCTTTTAATAAACAAACAACTTTGTTAGAAAAACGAATGGCCAAACTCAACTCATTAATTTGGATGTTGAATCCATTCCTTGTGATAAAAGTGTAAATAGCTCTAAAGAACTTTTCAAAATAAAAAAACGTGTTGGACATAATTTTTTGATGGAAGTGGAACGTTTCAAAACACATTACCTAAAAGATTGTTATAGATCCATTCATTCAAAACACATCAAAGGAAAATTTTTGCCCCAAATTTAGAAGAATTCAATGCAGATTAGAAAAAATTTCTATCCTGTGTTTTGATACGAGGAATGGTTTGATGATTTGAGATTTACTTTCATTCTCTTGATACATGTGGTAGACACTCTAAAATCTCAACTGGAAACTCAGGTGAAAAACACGTTTTTGACTGATAATTGGACCGACTTTCAAGGGAATATTACTATGCTGATCACATGAATGCAATACTTGGTGTGTACTCTGATATAGATGAAGTCAGTAATTTGCAATGTGATTATCTGGAAACCTTAGAAAAATGTGAAATATTGAGAATAAAGAGCTTTCAAAAAGTAGAACAATGTCAAAGAGTTTTGAAGCACTTCAGAAACATGCGATTAATCTTGAACTTGATTTACAACAATGTAAAGAAAGATAAAAAATGACAAATCTTTCAAAGAAAATCAGTCCAACGTATTTCTGAAAGAACGTGAACAATATTTTGAAATTCAAGACTTGAAAGCTCAATTACAAGACAAAGGAATTGCAATAAGTGAGTTGAAGAAACTCATTGAAAAGATGAAAGGAAAATATGTGGAAACTAAGTTTGAAAAATAATCAGTTATTCGACAACCGAATGCTTTTAAAAGTCAAAGACAACCGGTTTTAGGAAAACCGGCCATTTTTTCAGATTCTCTTGAAAAGAAAATTTTTTCAAAGTCAAAGTCAGTTACCAAAAATAATGTGTCAAATGATTTTTCAAAACCAGTCACTGCACAGATTTTGCCTTAGAATATAAAGTCAATCTTAAAGAACACAAATTTGATTGCTCAAGGAATATATAAAGTTCACACAGAGCCCAATAAAACTAGAACACCATAGTTGCCTCAAGATATTAGGAAAACTAACAAACGAGTGTCCTTTTCTATAGGAGTAATTCCCACTACTAGCGTTAGCAGACCACATCTTAAGAGCAATCAAATAGGAGATAGAGTCTTGCCTAACAATAGTCAAGGGAAGAAGCAAGAATTAGAAGACCATCGTAGGAATTTTAAATTTTCAAATAATAAAACGTCTGTAACTGCGTGTAATGATAGTTTGAATGCTAAGACCTCGAATGTTAACTTTGTTTGTGTTACTTGTGCAAAATGTATGCTGACTGACAATCATGACTTGTGTGTTCTACATTATATTAATGGCGTGAATTTTAGGACTAGACGGCCAATTGTTGTGCCTATTAGTACTAGAGAACCCAAGCAAACTGTGAACCACTCTATTGCAACATCCCATAAGAAAACAGTTGCCACAGACTCCACTGTCAAGAAACCTAGAAACATAATTAGAAAGATATATAAGCAAGTTAGTAAGACATGCAGTTCATGGTATTTTTATAAACCAAGCTAAGTATGCTCAAGAGATACTTAAAAAGCATGGTATGACCTCATGTGATAGCATTGGTACTCCAATGGCTACGAAACACCTAGATGCTGACTTGAGTGGTACTCCGGTCGACTAAACGACATATCTTAGTATGGTCGGAGCACTCATGTACCTAACAGCAAGTAGACCAGATATTGTACATGCAACATGTTATTGTGCTCGCTATCAAGCAAAACCGACTAAGAAACATCTCACTGCGGTAAAGCGGATCTTTCGGTGCCTTAAAGATACCATTAACATGGGTCTTTGGTATCCGAATGACACCGGTTTCGAACTAACTACCTTTTCAGATTTGGATCATGCGGGCTGTCTCGATTCACGTAAGAGCACATCTGGTGGCATATAATTTTTAGGTGGTGATAAGTTAGTCAGATGGTCGTCCAAGAAATAGGACTGCACTTCAATGTCTTCATCAGAAGCCAAGTATGTGTCTTTATGTTAGGATCAGATAAATGGACCCAAACAAAGAAGCTTTGGTCACTCGAAGATACAAGACAAAAGTCTAGCTCGTTAGTTGGTTAATTAATTAATGTTTATTAATGTAATTGGGCTAACAAAGAAAAAGCCTGAAAAGCCCAACAAAAGGCTAGAATGGGCATAACCTTGTTAGTATAAATACACCTAGTTTAGTAAAAATTAGGTTCGCAACTCCATAATATTTTTTTTAAATGAGATCCAATGAAGAAATAAATGCAGCGGGTGCCGATACTCATCCACCTATGTTGGTTGAAAGTGACTACGATTCTTGGAAGATTCGTATACACAGGTACATTTGAGGCAAACCCAATGGCAAGCTGATATGGAAATCTATCCAGAATGGCCCTACCCCTCACCCTATGATCACTAATCCTCCACCTACTGATTCTACTATTGTGCCTGCACCGAGGA
>BQNB010048105.1:0-34334 GCA_026074375.1 Tanacetum coccineum
ATTCGTTGAAGTAAAGTCGAGAAGATCCTTTCCACCGGGAAAGTTATTTCTAGTATATAAATCAAAAACACAAAAAAAAAAATCAAAAATATAAAAACATTTCCTTTTTAAAAAAAAGAAAAAAAAGAATCAACAATAAAATAATACTTCCAAATGAAGTATTATCATAATATCATCGCAATAAATGAAAAGGGGCGAAGGCAAGTAATGAATTTTAACCCACTGTAATTATGGGTTTTGTCCCATATTCATCAAGGAAGGCGTTTAAAAAAAAAAACAACTCGCATCATAAGTGACGATAGCAACTCGCATCATAAGTGACGAAAGCAAGAGGTGTCCTGTGAAGTACCAGAACACATAGTATGAATTTTTTATGTAGAATTTTTGAAAAAAATATCAATTCGTCTTAAATGCACATGGTCTATTAAATGTGTTTATAGTGTTTTATTATATTACATTTTAAAAAAATTATGCACCCAGAATCATTCATATCCGGTCCCGGTTCCGTCGTTGCACACCGCCCACCCTAAACTTTGGTCACCCACCACTTCTACACTAATCCTGACATGCAACCACCTCCCAAATACAAATCTTGTCAACACCATCACCACAAATCCATCATCAACATCCGATCAAAACACATTTGTCGCCGATGGAGACACCAAACTAGACCCACCACTAAATCGCCATCGTCATCATTCTCATCTTATTCTTTTCTAATAATTAACTAAAGATCCTTTTGTAATTTTTCTTGATGTTGTGCCTGTTGGTGTTTAAAACGAATTTTTTAGATGGGTTTGTGAACCTGGTGGTTGCTAAGTCAGTTATTCGGTGGGCGTCGTGCACACATCTATCAACTGCAGTGAGGTTCGATTTTGTTTGTTGAAAGTGAGTAATTTAGATGTTAGGTGGCTTCTTGCTTCTCAAGATCGAGTTCACTATTGGACCATATTCTGTCTCTCGAATTATTTCTAAAGCATTGTCTCAACATCTGATATTTGCTCCTGGTTATAGGACGGTCTCGGTCAACGGCTCTAAGGCTTGTCCCGTGTTAATTATTTTTTCGACTTTGGGACAATAGGATCATTTTTAGGAATACCTGGTTATTTAATGGGTTGATCTCAAGCTGCTTTTGAGAACTTTTAAAAAAATTATAATTATTTAAAAAAAAAATAAGTTACTTAAAATAGAAGCTTTAAGCTTTGTTTCACACCAAACTTATTAATGATTTTTAATAAAAAATCTTTTATTATATTTTAAAATTAAATGTTACAGTATTTTATATGACTTATAAAAATAATCTACTTATCTAGCTGCAGCTTCATCTTCATCTACATGCTACTAGTGCCAAGCATACTCAATATGGTTTACTTTATTTTTTTAGCATTACAAAGATCTTTTAGACGACAAACCCATCTAACATATAAATCATTTTTATGACACTCGAAAGATTCGAGATAGGCTACAAGCAACCTGAATTAACGTAAAACGGTTATTTTCCGCCAAACAGTCAAAGAACCAAACATATAAGTTATACTCCAAGTTAATTGTATTGTAAGTTTCCTTTAACAGTCATAATTGAATCCATTTGGTCAAAAGACTCTAGGTGGCTTTCAGAGTTAGAGATCCTCCCTTTAAAAACTAGTTAAAGAACCAAACATGCAAGTTAACGCAAACGACAGAACCATCCATGTAATTTACTCTTGAAAATAAGGAAATTTCGTTGTGTTTAACATGAGATTAAGCAAATATAAAACACTACGAGCATTCGGTACTTATATGGTTTTGTTGAAAGTGATGCCACCTCAGCATTTTTTTCTGATCACACCACGCAAAACATCATCCCTCTTATTTTTGATGTCATGAGACACTTCATGACCAACACATAACCCACACAAACACAAATCTAACAAAAAAGACCCATGGCGTGAGCTCATGCTAATGGCGCCACACACTTTGGCACCAAGTCCGATACCCTTCTCGTGCCATTATTCTCGCACCAAGCTATGACACCACCGACAAGGTACCAGCTACTCTATTATACTATTACGTGATGTGTTAGATTTGTAATTATCTCTGTTGAGTTAGAGGCCAAGATACCATTATACCATAACACCGCCACATCAGCTTTAATATTTTAACATCAACACCGAAAAAACCCCTGCAGTCATAACATCATTTTAACACAACTTTTTAAGACCCACCTTTTTTCTTTTACAATTATTTAAACGAATCTATTTTAATTTATTGAATAAAATACAAATTATATAAAACTAAAAGTATAAATAAAAAAACAAAAAAACACACTACATATTTTTAACCCATAAAAAAATACTTTTAAAACTTAATGGGTATAAAGTTAAAACTTTTAAAATTTAAAGGGTATACAGTTAAAACTTAAAAAAAACCAATACATATCACCTTCTTCTTCGTTAGAACCTGTGAAAACATACACACACACACATTACACACATTGAAATTTGAAACGTGAATGTGCAATTATTTTACATATAAACCATTATAAGGGTTAGTTGCTGTTTCAATGAAGAGTAATTTTCAGTGCAAAAGTTGCAAAATTTTTCCTTCAGATAAGCAGCGAATATGAAAACAATCGCCAAAAAGGTTCTGAAACTAAATTTCCCTTGTAGTTTACCCACAGTTACAAGAATTTTTGAATTAAATTTAATGACTGCTAATGTAACGAAGAAAATTACATAAATAGTGTCGTCTGATGGTTTTTGGTGGCCCTAGCTAAGTAATAATAACAAAAAACCCTATTACACTTGTAAATTAAAGAATAATTACATGCCCAAGACCGAGAAAAAAAAAGAAAAATGCAACCACTTTTAAAAGGATATCCTATTCGAAGACACCACTTGCATACCCTGTTTAAAAGTCGTCATTTCTTGACCTCCCTAGTGATGATGTTTAAATATTTGACCTTGAATGGGGAGACTTAACACTGCTACAATTTGAGATCTTGAGACCACATATGTGGTCTCTAAGTGGCCGAAAAGTGGTCACAACTTCAAGTTGCTACAACAAGTGGTCGCAACTTGTCGGTCGCAACGATCCCGACGCAAGGTAGCATTGCTACCACTTAAACAATGCAAGTTGCTACCACATGTGGGGCCCATAAAAATTCAACAAAAAATTAGTCAAAGCAATCTAGAGACCACAAATGTGGTAGCAACTTATTTAACCAATAAAAATTATCATATTTATTCTTAATTCATTTTATTTAAATAGAAAAACAATAAATGAGATAATTAAGTTGAGACTACAAATGTGGTCTCGATGTATTTATCCTATTTATTTACTTATTTGTTTTAAAAGAAATAATTATTTATAAAAATAAGTTGCTATGACAAATGTGGTCTCGAAATATATATCCCTATTAAAAATAATTAAGTTGCGACCACAAATGTGGTCTCTAAGTATTTATCCATATTAAAAATAACTTTTTAAATATCATATTTCTTCTCATGTTGCGACCACCTTGACTGCAAAAGTTGCGACCACTTATGTGGTCTCGATATTGTTTGTATGCAAAAAAAACAGCAGCAGTAGCTGCATTTTTCAGATTTTTTCCGAAATTTTTTTAGGAAAAAATCTACCAAAATAGAACATGTAAATGACTCAAAACTATGATACAAAAGTGTTCAACTTCAACAATCCTCTTAATCATTCCAAAACAATAAAACAAAGTCATAATATCACTAAATAACGATCCAAATAACCATGTCAATACACACATAACATACTAAAACCCCTACTCGTCATCATTATCATCTTCATCTTCATCTCCATCTTCGTCATCACGCACAGGTTTATAACAGCCGTTGGGATTTATTATATCTTGGTAAAGATTAGGGTCAGAGTTAAATTCGGCAAGTGCATTGTGGGGGTGAGTAGACGAGCTAGGAGTAGACGAGCTGGGAGTAGACGAGCTGGGTCTGAAATTAAACGGGGTAAAGTTTGAAGAACTACCTGCTTGCTGGTTGAAGTGTGCCAAAAATTGTGTAATAAAGTCTTTACAGCTTGTAGCCTCGTTTCGTGCCTTTTGAGCCAAAGTTTTAGAGTCTTGAGCTTCACGTATCAATACTTCCCGTTCAGCATTCCAGGCCGCCTGGGACAGGTTCTAACGAAGAAGAAGGTGATATGTATTGGTTTTTTTTAAGTTTTAACTGTATACCCTTTAAATTTTAAAAGTTTTAACTTTATACCCATTAAGTTTTAAAAGTATTTTGTTATGGGTTAAAAATATGTAGTGTGTTTTTTTGTTTTTTTATTTATACTTTTAGTTTTATATAATTTGTATTTTATTCAATAAATTAAAATAGATTCGTTTAAATAATTGGAAAAGAAAAAAGGTGGTCCTATAAAAGTTGTGTTAAAATGGTGTTATGATTGCAGGGGGTTTTTCGGTGTTGATGTTTGAATATTAAAGCTGATGTGGCGGTGTTAAGGTGTTATGGTATCTTGGCCTCTAACTCAACAGAGATAATTACAAATCTAACACATCACATAATAGTATGAGAAAAATAGGAGTAGCTGTACCATTTTGTGTGGTGTCTAGCTTGGTCGTAGAATATGGCACAGAGAAGGGTATCGGACATTGGGTGCCAAGTTGTGGCGCCATTAGCTGAGCTCGACAAGCCATGGGTCCTTTTTGTTAATATTTTGTTTGGTGGGGTTAAGTTTGGTCATAAAGAAGTGTCTCATGTCATCAAAAATAAGAGGGATGATGTTTTGTGTGGCGTGATCAGAAAAAAATGCTGAGAGTGGCATCACTTTCACACAAAACCATATAGTACCAATAATAGAATGCTCGATAGTAGTTTTTATATTTGCTTAATCCCATGTTAAACACAACGAAATTTCCTTATTTTCAGAGTAATAATTACGATGGATGTTCTGTCCTGTGCGATGCGTTAACTTGCATGTTTGGTTCTTTAACTAGTTTTTAAAGGGAGGATCTCTAACTCTCAAAGCCACCTACAGTCTTTTGACTAAATGGATTCAATTATGTCTGTTAAAGGAAACTTACAATACAATTAACTTGGAGTATAACTTGTATGTTTGGTTCTTTGACTGTTTGGCGGAAAATAACCGTTTTACGTTAATTCGGGTTGCTTGTAGCCTATCTCGAATCTTTCGAGTGTCATAAAAATGATTTATATGTTAGATGGGTTTGTCGTCAAGATCTTTGTAATGCTAAAAAAATAAAGTAAACCATACTGAGTATGCTTGGCACTAGTAGCATGTAGATGAAGATGAAGCTGCAGCTAGATAAGTAGATTATTTTTATAAGTCATATAAAATAACATTTAATTTTAAAATATAATAAAAGATTTTTTTATTAAAAATCATTAATAAGTTTGGTGTGAAACAAAGCTTAAAGCTTCTATTTTAAGTAACTTATTTTTTTTTTAAATAATTATAATTTTTTTAAAAGTTCTCAAAAGCAGTTTGAGATCAACCCATTAAATAACCAGGTATTCCTAAAAATGATCCTATTGTCCCAAAGTCCAAAAAATAATTAACACTGGACAAGCCTAGACCGTATGACCGATGACCGTCTATAACCAGGGCAAATACAATTGAAGACAATGCTTTAGAAATAATTCGAGAGACAGAATATGGTCCAATAGTGAACTCGATCTTGAGAAGCAAGAAGCCACCTAACATCTAAATTACACACTTTCAACAAACAAAATCGGACCTCACTGCAGTTGATAGATGTGTGCACGATGCCCACCGAATAACTGACTTAGCAACCACCAGGTTCACAAACCCATCTAAAAAATTCGTTTTAAACACCAACAGCCACAACATCAAGAAAAATTACAAAAGGATCTTTAGTTAATTATTAGAAAAGAATAAGATGAGAATGATGACGATGGCGATTTGGTGGTGGGTCTAGTTTGTGTCTCCATCGGCTACAAATGTGTATTGATCGGATGTTGATGAAGGAATTGTGGTGCTGGAGTTGACAAGATTTGTATTTGGGGAGGGTGAGGATGCAAGTCAGGATTAGTGTAGGAAAGTGTGGGGTGACAAAGTTTAAGGGTGGGCGGTGTGCAACGACGGAACCGGGACCGGATATGAATGATTCTGGGTGCATAATTTTTTTAAAATGTAATATAATAAAACACTATAAACACATTTAATAGACCATGTGCATTTAAGACGAATTGATATTTTTTTCAAAAATTCTACATAAAAAATTCATACTATGTGTTCTGGTACTTCACAGGACACCTCTTGCTTTCGTCACTTATGATGCGAGTAATAACCCTTGTCCCTTGAGGCGATCCGAAGACCCGGCCTGCCTACTCTCTTTAATGAATAAGCCAATTAGAGGTGAGCCGTACCTAGCGAGTGTCAAAAATGGGAGTGTTTTGATCTTTTATTGCGATGATATTATGATAATACTTCATTTGGAAGTATTATTTTATTGTTGATTCTTTTTTTTTAAAGGAAATGTTTTTATATTTTGGATTTATTTTTTATTATTTTTATTTATAATAGAAAGAAAATTTTTGTACTTTTTATATTTTTGAATTTTTTTTTTTGTGTTTTTGATTTATATACTAGAAATAACTTTCCCGGTGGAAAGGATCTTCTCGACTTTACTTCAACGAATATCCTCAAAAATCGTTCACGTCTTCCCCGGCAACGGCGCCAAAATTGGTTTCGTGTGATAAGTATAGTATATATCTCTATAGTGCAAACTTTCACTAACCAAGATACCGTAAGTAATTAATCACTTAGGAAAGTAATTAATACACGGGTCGTAAATTCCTCGAAGAAGTCGTGAATTGAGATTTGGGAATAATTCGGATTCGAGTCAAGAATGGGTAAAGGATTTTTGAATTTTGAATTATACTACGAATATAATAGAACAATTATACTATAGAAACGATTAAAGAAACTAAAATCAATTAACTAGCACGAAAAATTAACAAATGTGAATTAAAAACGTGAGCTAAAACGAGAATTTAAAATCTAAAGCACTTCTAATAACAAATTTTATGCCTAAAAATCACAAATTTAAAAAGAAAATTTTAGGAAAAAGAATTAGAATTTTTTAACTATTTATGTATTTTTTATGATTTTTAAAGAGAAATGAATTAACAAAAATAAACTATCTATTTAAAACTAAATTTAAAAATTTAAAAACTATTTTATTTAACCTAAAAGTCTAGGGTAGAAAATGTAATAAAGGAAAGTTAAGGGTAGGCGGGGTAACTATTTGAAAATTACACTTTAATGAAAACGTGTACCCTTTAACTATAGAAAAATTACAATTTAAACCCTACGCTATGGCTTATTTTTGGCTTATTGAAAAAGTGAATTTTAGCAAAAACTTAAAACTACAAATTTATTAAAGAGCTTATTCTTAACAACTTTAATAAAGGCAGTTGCTAATTTTATCAACAGAATAAGCTAAAAAACTTGGATTTTAAAAACTGTTACAGTAACTATGCTTAAACTAACTTTTTAACACTTTAGCTTATATCTAGCTTATTACTAAATGAAAATGAAAATCAAAAGAAGCTATATGGAGATTGAAATGTGTACTAAGGATATCTAAACATAAATTAGCTAAGTGTTAACAAATTTAATGAGAAATTTGCTATCTAAAAGTGCAAGGTTCAGGCTTAAACTGAGATTAAGCTTTTTCTAATAAGCTAATAGGCTGAAATCTAAATCCTAAAAGCTTAAACTTTGGAAATAAGCTATACTATGGATTTAAAACTAACCTAGATAAAAGGCTTTTAACTATTACAACTAGAAATTGAAATTCTAAAAGAAATAAGCTAAAATCCTAAACTACTGCCATACCACTTTTTGTAAGAAAATTAAGCTAATCTAAAAGCTTTAAAATGAAACCTAAGTGATGAAATGTAATAAGCTAATGGAAAACTATTGAGATGCTAAAAACTAAATCCTAACTCCTAACTTTGAAAGCTAAAAGATTTGCTTAAAAGATCACAAGCAACAGCAGTATAAACTGCTGTTTGCTGATGCAATTGGCAAAGAACTAAAGTGCAGGGTAAACTCTTAATATAAACTCATAAACTCACTCATTTCATGTATGAAAATCTACATTAACTAAGTTTAAACACCAATAAAGTGGTGTGAGTATCTTAAATCTACAACTACTTAACACATTAAAGTGCCCTGGTGCTAAGCAAAGTTTTTAAACTCTAAAATTTTTAAATTCTTCAAACTAACTATCAAATCCTGCTTCAAACTTCATAACTTTGTAATACTCAACTATACTAAGTATTTTGACAGAATTGTGTTGACTTTTTAAGTCAAAAATGCATTAATCCAAACACTCTTTAAACAAGACTGTCTAAACTAATTTCTCATTAAAATCTATTTAAAAGCTAAAGCTGCCAAAACTTTATATCTACTCTTACTAAAACTGAACTATCTAAACTATTTTAACTCTAAAATGCCTATCTTATTAATAAGAAATAGCTAGTTTATCAGCTAGCCTATTACTACTTAATATGACAGAATTAAAAGATTAAGTCCAAATTGATTCTAGTTACAATTATTTAAAGACATTTAAAACTCTAAACTAACCTAGTAATTCTAAGCATGATTAAGCATTCACAAAGATAATACAATAAGCTAGATGAATAAGCTAAATGCTACAGTGAATTATAAGAAATGAAACATGAAATTGTAGTCTCAGAAGCTATAGGTCACTCTTTCTGAATGAGTGACCTTAAAACATAAACCTATTGGCTACCTTAGCCTCTAAACCAAGCTTAAAAGCTTAATAAGCTTTTGAGAGCTTATTACTCCTTGTAGCTTCCAATTTGAAATCAAATGAACAATTATGAACTGAAGTTGACAAATAACAGCATTAAAAAGCTTTCAGTAATGATTGAACAACTTTTGAACTTAAGAAAATAGAATAAGCTAATTTGAGCTTATTTGACCAACGTTTGACTATATTTGACTTTTAACGAAAATTCAATTACAAGGAATTTTAAAAACAATGAAAGTAAATGAAAGTAAATGGTTCAAATTATCTCTAAAAACAGGAGAAAATGGAACAAGAAAAATGAAGCTACAATATTCCTATTTATAGACTAAATGACTGAGCTGAGCTTGAGGCTTTGACTTCTGAGTTGACCAATCTTGTCCGTTAGATCTTGATAACCGTTTTTGGACTTATCACAGCCGTTGGATGCATTTGTGACGTGTTCCGGCCAATTACAAGCTTCCACGTGGACTTTAGCAAGAATTTGACCAATGGGGTGATGCCACGTTGGACTAGTGAAGTGGAGAGGGTTTAATACGAGGTAGATTTGAAGTGAAAAGGAACGGGAAAGGCTTTTTGTGAAGTTGGGTTTGTGTTGGTTTTGGGCGGGAAAAGAGGTTGTAGGCGGTTAGGGAATTATAAGCCGCGTGTTTAAGTTTGAACTTTTGAATATTGGCACAAACAGCCCTTGTGTTTCATTCTCCAAATGGTAGTGTAAAATAAGTTTCAGATTTAACAATAATGGCCCTTGTAGTTTCTATTTCCTTTTTTCCCCATTATAAAACATCTTTCCATCTTTATCAACTTTGATCCTTGGCTTTCATTTGCTTTCTTTTCTTGAATCGGGCTGATCCGGCTTTGAGATTGGCTTCCATTCTTCACTCTTTGTCTTGTCTTTTCTGTTTCTTTGTCGGTTTTGAACAATTTTGCTCCCTTTTGTCTTTTTTTATCCTTTTTCTGCACAATAGACACAAAAGCACACATTTTTCTATCCTTTTGGCATTTTCTTGGCTTTTATTTGGCAAAATCCCGGGTAATTTATATATACAATTAAGCATTTATCAGTCATCTTATCAGAGATTGTGATTTCCATGAAAAGAGGATGGCTAAACAAGCTGAGTTAAACAATAGGATGAGTAAGAAGTCTAGTCAAAAGGAGATTTGGCCAATTTGGAACAATGTGCAAAGAGTGAATCATCAAAACCAATTTGTTCCTACAGCAGTACTAACTAGAACTGGCAAAATTTCAGTTAGTATTGCTAGAGCTAGCGGTACTAACAATGTTAGTACTGCTAGGCATAATTTTAACAGACAGGCAGTACCAACTAATGCTGCTATGAAAGTAAATACTATTAAGCCTATTGTGGATAGAGTTAGACCAAAAACTGTTTTTTATAAAACTCATTCACCATTTTCAAGTCCTTTTAATAACACAACGGCACTTAGAACAAATTTTTCATATCAAAAGGTTGATACTGCTGAAGAAAATGCAGTTAGTGCTGTTAGGTGAAAAGGGGAAACTGTTGTTAAGCCCTCAGTAGGTTGTAATTGGAGACCAAACAGACATTACTGGCAAAATATCTCCAAATACAATAGTGGATCAAGTCTTAGAAATTGTTTCACTTTCAAAGATCCACTAGGCAGACTCAAGCCCAAACAGGCTTGGGTCCCTAAGAGAATCTAATCTCTTTTATTTGATGTGCAGGATTATCCACACAGAGCTTTAAAGCACAAAGGGATTATTAATAGTGGATGTTCCAGGCACATGACTAGAAACAAGGCCTACCTTGCTGCATATCAAGACTTTAATGTTGGTGCCCTGTTGCTTTTGGAGGAATAAAAGGTTACATAACCGGTAAGAGGTAAAATAAAAATAGGGAAATTAGATTTTGAGGTGTGTGCTTTGTGAAAAGAACTACAACACATTTCAATCTTTTTTCCCGTGTCACAAATCTTGGACAAGAAGAAAAGTTCTTTTCACTGACTCTGATGTCTTGTTTTGTCCCTCCGAATTTAAGTTACCTGATGCAAATCAAGTCTTACTTAGAATCCCCAGACAAAACAATATGTAAAGTTGCAATATAGAGAACCATGTTTTCTTCTGGAGGTTTTTAGGCCTTTTAATTGCAAAGGAACAATTGATGAATCAAACAATGGGTCATAAGGAGGTTGGGTTCATGTTAACTTTTAAAACTTAAACAAACTTGGAAGGGAAACCTTGAAAGAAGGTTTAGCCTTTCAAGATATTTTTAAAATGACCAACACTTTGTTGCTATGCGTCAGAAAGGAAAGCAACACCAGGCCTCCGCGAGGCCAAATCAGTGAGCTCCTATTAGTCCAGGCCCTTTCAGCATCGCACAAGGATATGTTGGACCTACATCTGTAAGGAGCTTAAACCATAAGACTTATTGCCTGGTTATCACTGATGATTTTAGCAGGTTTAGTTGGGTGTTCTTCTTAAGAACTAAGGATGAAACTAGTGGAATCCTTAAGGACTTTATAAGACAAATTGAGAACTAATTAAATCAAAAAGTTAAAACTATTAGATGTGATAATGGTACAGAATTTAAGAACATGGATTTTATTGAATTCTGTGGGTCAAAAGGGATCAAGAGGGAATACAGTAATGCCAGAACTCCACAACAAAATGGAGTTGCTAAAAGAAAGAACAGGACCCTTATTGAGGCTGCTAGAACTATGCTAGCAGATTCATTTTTACCTAACACTTTTGAGCTGAAATCAGTTAAGTACTGCTTGTTTATAGTCCTTAAAAGGTATTAGTGACCAAGCCTCAATATAATAACACCTTATGAACTATAACTGGTAAAATACCAATCAGTAAGCTATATAAGACCTTTTGGGTGCCGTGTGCATCTTGAATACCATTGCCACCTGGCAAGTTTTGATGGGAAAATCTATATAATGGTTTTCTTAGTTGGTAATACTCTACAAAGCAAAGCTTTTAGGTATAACACTTTAGAAACCAAGAGAGTTGAAGAAAACCTGCACATAACCTTTTTAGAAAATAAACCAAATGTTGCAGGAAAAGGACCAACTTGGCTGTTTGATCTTGATTATTTAACTGGGTCAATGAATTATCAACATGTAAGATTAGAGAATCAAGCTAACAATCGCAGGTCCACAAGAAGCTAATCACAATGCAGGTACAAAAGAAATAATATTAATGCAGGAGAATCTATAACAAAGCTGAATCGCTCAGGTATTACTTTGGTACTACAATAGGTCTCTTATATTTCAATATCCAAGAGCTGCAAAAGCACATAATGCAGGTGAAGAACCAACCAAGCCATCTGACATCAAGCAGTAATAAGCAAGTCTTTTTTTGTATGATCTTGAAAGACTTAAAAGGTAAGAACAGGATGCTTGAATGATGCAGCTGAAGCGCTCAGTAAAGAGTTTGCCTAAAAACTTGAGAATTTTGCTTCCTACCACAAGCAGGAGCCTGGCTAAAGCTAGCAGTACTATCATAGTTAATACGTCTTAGCACACCAGTTTGTACTAGCCGAGTCCTAAGGTCGACTATCCTTCAACTGATCTAACTAAAACTGACCAAAGATGATTTAGAAATACCCTGCACATTGAAGGAAATTTTTAGACAATCCTACTGTGGTATTTTTTTACCAATTCCTCTTATGATGATGAGGGTACAGTAGCTGACTTCACAAATTTAGAACCTATCGTAAATGTCAGTCATATTCCCACATCAAGGATTAACTCTATTCCCACCCCTGTCAACTCTAATCTTGGAGATCCACAATCAAGCAGTTCAAACAAGAAGCAACTGACCAAAAGTTTTGGAGCCCATGCTTTATAAGTATATTCAAAGCAAAGGAGAAATAATCATAAGGACTTCCACATTGTTTATTAGCTTGTTTCTTGTCTTAAAATAACCCCAGAAGTCTCTGAAGCACTGAAGATGAAAGTTGGGTTGATGCTATGCAGGAAGAACTGTTGCAATTCAAGATTCAAAAGGTATGGATTCTTGTAGATTTGCCTTATGGGAAGAAGGCAAAGTGGAACAAAATAAGGATTTTACAGAAATAAGAAGGATGAGAGAGGTGTTGTGGTTCAAAATAAGGCAAGGTTAGTTGCTCAAGGACATAGGCAAGAGGAAGGGATAGATTATGATGAGGTTTTTGCTCCTGTGGCCAGAATTGAAGCCATTAGGATCTTTTTAGCCTTTGCCTCTTACATGGGATTCATAGTCTATCAAATGGATGTAAAAAGTGCCTTCCTGTATGGGAAAATTGATAAGGAGGTCTATGTGTCTCAACCTCCAGGTTTTATAGATCCTGAGTATCCTAAGAAGGTATACAAAGTAGTGAAAGCTCTCTATGGTTTACACCAAGCCCCTAGAGCCTGGTATGCTACTTTTATCTACTTTCTATGTTGAAAAGTGGAAACAGAAGAGGAACTACTTGACCAAGAACTCTTCCATCAAGAAGGGAAAAAAATAATATCATGTTAGTCAATTTATGTGGATGATATTAATTTTTGGATCTACAAAGAATCCAGCTAAATATCACTCCAAAACTTAAAGCATATTGAGCAATTAGGCACCACTTTCATTAGGATGCTACATGATGAAGAAACTTAATACCAGGTGTCTTCAAAATACACACTGATGCCAATGAAGCTGATCTTCTAACCAAAGGAATTTTTGATGTTATGCAGGTTTTTCCAATTTTGGTTGTTACTATTGGAAGGTCAATTCCATAAGCTGCATTATTTAAGGGGAGGCACAGTGGCTTGTTGTACAGTTTAATATGAATGGTTAGTGTGCAGAAGCATCTTAACCATAAGTGACGAATTTCAAGAAGTAATTTGTGTTTTAGAGAGTCATTGGGAAGAGCTATAGATGGTACTGAAGCACTGCTGTTGCCAAAAATTGTTCATTCTTTGTTTGACAATAGTTAGTACCGACAGTGCAAATTTAGTACCGTTGGGCAAAGATAGCACCGCTATAGAGACGTTGAAGAAAATACCGCCAAGGGTTTGAAGTGTAAATTGAAACGGTTTCTTTAATCTTAGGTTTGTTTAACCTATATAAACCCATCTCAATTGCACAGTTCACTAACGTAATCTTTATCACTTACTTTCCTTCATTCAAACCCTAATCTCTTACTCACCGATGATCTCCAATCATGGCTGTTCTTGAATCGTGCCCTAAATACAATATGGTCGCCTATTTAGAGAAAACTGATGGAAATGCAGAGTTTCATGAGATCATTGACTTTCTTGCGCGAAGCTCCATTCACAATGCTCTCACTGTAAGTCCAGTAGTCTCTACTACATTTGGTGTGAACAGTAATGATGTCTGCTAAATCAAAATAATCAACAATGTTAGGGTATAGTAACTGCCAAAGTAGCAGGCAGCCTGTGTCCTATCCTCTAAGCATCAATAATAAGTTCTTTCTTTCTGATGATGCCGATGGGATAGATTCTCTACCGCATCAGCCAATATATTGATGCTATTCAGCTCATGGTTATGAGGGGGATTTAACTGTTTTTAACATTTAACAAATGCTTTGTTTTTACCCACCGGAGAATTCTTTTTCATTACAATGAACCATTGTATTAGTTCAAAAAGCACCTCTTGGGATCAAATTCCCACTAATATTGCCACTGCAGTAATTTGCTTAACCTCTAATTAGAAATATAATTTTTCTAAATTAATTTTTGATGGTATGCTTAGACACTTAGATAAAAGAAAAAGTTTGTTATGTATCCACATTTTATTTTAGTGTTTTTGGATACACAGCTAAAGAGTGTGCCCGTGCCTTTAGACTATTTTCCTGTTAATGCTTTGACAAGTAAAGTTTTCTCCTTTATGGTTAAAAAGGGTAAACATTTTTCAGGGAAAGTCACACCTCTGTTTTCTAACATGTTGGTTCAACCAACAGAGGATGAGGGTGAACAATCAGAAAGACCATCTGAACCACAACTTACACCCTCTCCTCCTCACCCAAGTGAAGTTCATGTTGAGCCTCAGTCTGACCCATCACCTAGACCTTCACCTACTACTCATATTCCTGATTCCATTCCAGAGAGTCTGGTGGGAATCCAAGAGGTCAGTCATCTAAAGATAAATTCCCTTTTCAGGAAGAGGGTGACCATGACCTCTAAAGTGGTAATATAATCTTTGTATCTCTTTATGTTCACAGGTTACAGATCAAGCCAAACAGATTAAACAATTGAAGGCACAGATCAAGAAGCTTAAGAAGAAAGCCAAACATGTTATTGCCCACCAACAAAGCTTGGGTAAATAGGTGTCTCCATGAAGCAAAGATTGGTTGAAAAAGTCCTTGAAGAAACAGTGTATCAAAAAGGAGTCTGTATCTAAACAGGGAAGGAAACCTGCCAAAGCTGAACCTTTAGTCCATAAAGATCCATTGTTTGATGAGCTTGCTGATGATACGTTGGATTATATGGATACTGAGAATGCTCAAGATATGGGGAGGACAAGATTTGTGGTGCATGA
The DNA here is from genome assembly GCA_026074375.1 of Tanacetum coccineum. Classification (NCBI taxonomy): domain Eukaryota; kingdom Viridiplantae; phylum Streptophyta; class Magnoliopsida; order Asterales; family Asteraceae; genus Tanacetum; species Tanacetum coccineum. Next base: position 15,294 of record BQNB010048105.1, read on the forward strand.
AGAGAAAGAAAGGGAAGAAAAGGAAGTTAGTACTGATGATGCACTAGGTACTGACAAGGAAAAAGTTAGTACCGACAAGGAAAAAGATAGTACCGACAAGGAAAAAGATAGTACCGACAAGGAAAAAGATAGTACCGATAGACCAGATGAAGGTACTGAAGGAAGAAGTGCTACTCCAACAACTCCAACACCTACTCCTACAACTTTTGGAGATGATGAAACTATTGCTCAAGTTCTTCTCAACATGAGCCAAGCCAAAGCAGTTTCAAGAGAAAAGGAGAAAGGAGTTGAACTGAAGGATGTAGAGAATATTGAAAGACCAAGGCTTACTTCAACAAGATCTCTCTTAACTTTAAAGTCTCTTCCAAAGATTGATCCTAAAGACAAGGGAAAGAAAAAGATTAAAGAGGATGAATCTGACACTGAATCAGAAGACATCAATGAAACTGAAAAGAAGTTTAAGATGCTTGCTCATGATGAGGAGATTGCAAGAAAGATGCAAGAGGATTGGGAAACAGAAGAAGAAAGGAAAAGATTAGCTGAAGAAGAAGCTACAAATGCTGCTCTTATACAAGACTTTGATGACATCAAAGCAAGAATGGAAGCTGATAGACTTCTAGCATTAAGGCTTCAAGAAGAAGAGAGAGAGCAGTTCACTGTGGAAGAGAGAGCAAAATTCCTTCATGATACAATTGCAGCTCAAAGAAGGTTTCTTGTAGAACAAAGAGCTATGCACTAAGGAATAACCTCCTACAAGAACCAACTTAGGAGTCAGACGATGACTTACTGAACATGTTTGGAAACATGAAACACTTAGACCTGAAGAATAAAACTTATGTAATGAAATACAAGCTTATATGAGAGAAAGGTGAAAAGGATTTTGATGAAAGTTTCACTGCTGTTGGTTCCACTGAGGATGAAAGAAAGATCAAGGAGATGAATGAAGGAGCAAAAGATCTTAAACAGAAGAGATTAAAGAAGGTTGCTAAAGAAACTCCAAAGAAAGAAGACACAGTAAAGGTACCTGCTAAGGTAGATGTGACAGAGCAGGGTATAAAGAAGAGAAAAGGTGGTCATATGAAGATGCTTGCTAGGAAAAGGAAAAGACCACAATCAGATGTTGATAGTGATGATGAGCACATAAAGTGTCTAAAGATTATTACATTTGAAGGTACCATAGATAGTGAAATAATGGAGAGAAAATCTGTTATTACAAGGTTGAACAAGGTATCATCACCAGATGGAGACTATCTTGTTATTTACAGAGCCAATGGGAACTTCAGGGCATTCAACTATCTATTGGAGGTACTTCATATCTTTGACAGGCAAGATTTATTTCACTTGTATGAATTAGTGATGAAGCAGTACTTAGAAGTCACCTAAGGAAGGAATTGAGTGATTCTTTGGAAGATTGTTGAAGATATGCAGGATCCATAAAAGAAGAAATGCCAAAGTGACTCTGAATATCAACAAAATTAGGAGATTGTCACATGGAGATTATATGAAGCTTGTGGAGTTTACATATTAGAGCTTGAAGATGGGACAATCATTCATATGTTGGTTGAAAGAAGGTATCCTCTCTCAAAGGAATTGAATCAAAGGCTCTTGAATTTGGAATTAGAAGTTTAAAATAGAAAGTAATAGTTGCATTGGATTTTGAGTAAGATCATTAAACCCATCAGCTGAATGAAGATTAAAAGAAATGGAATTTGGAGAAGGGTTATGAGTGTTGGATTTAACCACCAACACAACAAATAGTCCACAGTTCCCATGCTTAATAGGCATAAGAACCTGGCATCCAATAAGCAAACGGCTTATGGTAAAGACTTCTCAAATCCATTTATGGTTGACAATTTACCAAAAATTATAGGGTTCTCAACTCACCTTGCTTCATGGTTAAGAGTTGGCTAGTCCAAGATCAAACAGTTCTTGGTAAAGACTACTCAAATCTGTTGATAGCTGATAGTTTGCTAACTATATGGTTTATCAATGCACCATGTTATGGCAATGAAGCATTGGCTAGTCCAAAAGCAAACGGTATTTGGTAAAGACAAATCAATTCCGTTGATGGTTGACAGTTTACCAAAACTTAAGGTATTCAACTCACCATATTTGAATAAAGATTTGACCTATCTCAGAGCAAACGGCAACTGTAAAGAAAATCCAATCCGTTATGGCTGGTATTTGCCAAAAACTACAAAGCCAACTTAGTTGGATTGTTGCTGAAAAGATGTTGCTGTTGAAGACGTGTTGCAGAAGGATAGCAAAAGATGTCAAAGATTATTAAAGATCAAGATCAAGATTTGACAAAGTGTTTGGATACATCCTCCAAGAACTTAAGAAGAATAAACAAAAGAAACATGAAGTTAAACAAGTTAAACAATCATATTTAGGGGAGGATATGTGGAATTTTTATACCTAACTTAGTACGTTAGTTTATACTTAGTACCGCTAGTTCTAGTTTAGTACTGAAAGTACAAAATGTTAAGATCTGTTTTCAAAAGTTAGTTAGTACCGATAGTAGAAATAAGTTAGTACCGTTTAAGAGATATGTATGAGATATTGTAGGAAAAGATATGTATTATCTTTTACGTGTTTTGTAAGCCTGTTAGGTTTATCCTTGGTCTATAAAAGGAACCCTACGGCATTAGAGAGATACACAGAGAAAACACACAGATCTCATCTCATACAATCATATCTCATAGTTAGTAATCTGTAATCACTTAAAGCAGATTAATAGAAATCAAAGTTTAGTATTGTTCTTCTTAATACTATTGTGTAGATTCCGCCATAAACAATAATATTCATAGTCCCAGTTGTTTTCTCTATAGTCAATCTGTATTTATACAAGTCGGCTATCACCCTTAAGCACCGTAAAGATCTGTGTAGTCTTAGGACTCCACAATGGGGTTTGTTAATTTGAACTCTACGGAACGAGGTATCTCCAACTCCATCTTACTTGACCCTGAAATAAAACAGTTAACAATAAAGCTTGTGGGCGAACATGGCTTTGTCATTCGCCCGAGTCTGGTTGGAGTAACCTCCGGATCCGTGAGGACCGACCTGTGATCAGGTAGATTCATCTTAAGAAGAATCTCCTTGACAGGATTTCCAGTATAAGTATCGGATCATCTAATGTGCAACCATCAGAATTCCCATACTTGCCTGTTCTCTGTATCGGAACGTCTCAAAGCAGACAACACGATAAGAGTGAATCGGTTAGTTACTATCTTACCGATTAAAGATAAAAATTGATTTGAAAATCAATCGACGTGTCACTTGAGAAAGTATTTTTGTGACACATCGAGATTGTTTTATCGCACAAAATCAAATTTCATCAGAAACACATTTGTTTTGAAAGATATACACAGTCAATGTGCTAGAAAATCAGTTGTTGAGCACATCGAAAGGTTTTTCAAAAACTATCCGTCAATTCACTGACTGGAACAAGTTTGATTCATAAAGAATTGAAACATCGTTGCTTTCCATTTGTCACAAGTTTAATCCATAGTGGATCTCACATGATCACTACCAAGACTTGTTATGTTGGCTTCAAGAAGATTCCATCTTCAATTGCGATACTTTCGAATCACTCAGATGTTCTGGCAATACCACAGGATAATGCGTAGACCTCCTTTATATCATTACTTGATGCCCCAAGTGTTGTGAAGAACAAGCTTAGTTTTGTATTAGTGTCTAATGAGATGTGTGGATGATCTTCATAGCTCTAGCACAATATGTGGCATTTTTGGTTTAGTAGTCCGGAGGCTAGAGCGGACCTGCCACCTTTTCAATGTCGTCCTAACTATGGAGCGAGAGAGAGGATAGAAATCATTCAATCCTCCTGAGGATGAAACAAAAATCCTTTGAGGGATCTTGAGTGGCTAGGAAGGGTTGTGTAGCGTATCACTGGGTCCATGATACTTGTCTTCAATGTCAGCAATCAACCATGTGATTCTGACAGCATATGTAGTGACCCAGTTTCTGCCTAATGTCAAAGGAGGGCTGCTTTCTTTTCACCCTTTATCTTAACATTTCTTTTTCATTCTTTAACCCCTTCAATGCTTACCGAGACTTTATTACTAGTACCTTATTGGGTATGTTCCAGAACTAGCTCCATCTCAGTCCGCACTTTTCCCTTATTCTCACATTACTCCTTTTATAATCTTTACCTAATGACTCACACTAACTAATGGATTGTCCCTGAGTAGATCCCACCGGCCTCTGCAGGATCGTGGAATGAGTACCTAACCTAACCAACCCTATAACACTGATAAATTAATTTCAGGGTCGGTCTTAGGTATTTCCACAATTGACATCATATACCTTTCGCTCCCTCTTAATATGTGCATCGATATTCGAAAAGGTTTAGCACATGTGGGGGAGCCTACACTTGAGTTCAAAAGATCACATTTTTTATTAGATTTTTATATTTAAATCACATTTTCTCCTCCGATCAAAAATTTCAAACCCGTTAAGATTTAGGATCTCAATTGATTTAAGTAAGTTAGAAAAATTGGGAGAAAATGTGGTCCGATTAAATGTTTATTGATAAAGGAACAACTCCCCCTCAATAATTGAGGGTCTGTTAGAGTCACCTTACAAACCACTACTAAGAATGTACAATATGAAACAATTTAACATTTTTTTTAAAGTACTATAACACCAACACAAGAAGAACTAAAATATACAAAGAATATGTGAACACTCGGTTCTCCTGAAGAAGTTTGTAGTCTCCTTCTTGTTATTCGTCCACCAACAAAGCTTTCCAAGTTTCGGAAGATTCGCCTGAGCTTTAGCCTCTTCTAAATAGCAAACATGAACTGCTTTCTCTTGATCACATCATTCGTGGTCTAGAACCTGGTATTCAACCCCAGATTGACCTTGTTAACCTTAAATTCCTTGACCCGATAGTCTAAGGCTTTCATTCAATTAGATGTAAGTCCCATCAACTAAAACTTGTGGAATTTCGTAAAGCGCATGATCATCTGCATTCCATACTTGTCTCTGAACACCACGGCCCGTGGGGAGTCAAGAATCTTGTAATTGTGCATGAACTCAAGACCTGTAGCTTCCTAGTGGGGTTTGGCGAGGTTCAGCTGAGTCTGGTAACTCTCTATGCCGAGCTGGAAGTCTTCTACCCGTTTTCTGATAACCAAATTCCTTATCCATAAGTTGACGGCAGTAGAGAGAATCTTCTTCATATAAACTTGAGGGACTCGTTTTGTCAAAACCACCAAAAACTTTCCTGTCTTCCCCCTAAAACAAAATCCCGCCATTTTTGAATCCCAAAAACCCAGGAACAAAACACGGGTTTACTTCCCTTCTTTTACCCAAAATAACCCAACTAAACCCATGGATTTTAAGCCTCTTCCCCCTCCACTACCACCTCACCCAAGACAGATTGCCATGGTGGCAATCTCACCAAAAACGAAGTAAAAGGAATGGTCAAGATCAATTTAAAAGAAGCACAAGGACCATGGATGGCTGGGATGAAGGTTTTGAAGTCTCTCACAGAAGAAACACAAGAAAGAAGGGCTGAGACTTAGCTCTTAGTATAAATAGGAGGCTATGTTAGCCGAATTAAGTGTGTAGTGTAGAAGTCTTTATCTTTATTTAAATTAAGTCATTTTTATGTGTCTTTCAGCTTATTTACAGCTTAATGCAAGTTCTTTGTACTCTTTTTAAAAGCTAATGAAAAGTTATTTAAGTTCATTCTAAATTCTGTCCAAAAAGCTTTTTATATTTGTGTTGTTGATAAGCAAAAGGAAGCATGGTCTAAACCTGGAAGAGACCTTGGGTTTTGGGTGTATTCAGAATCACAAAGGACTAGGGGGTTTAGGATTAGTTTTAAGTACCTATGCATTTGGACTTTGGTAAGTTTTAAGTCTCTTGTTACTGTAGCATAGCTTATTAGCTTATTTCAGCTTATCTATGTCTTTTATGCTTATTTGTACTCATTAATGCTTAAGTATGCTTTGTAGTTGATTTTCTTTGATTCTCATTCAATTTGATCAAAAACTATCCAAAATAGTCTAATTCTGTTCTAGCTTATTAGGCTTTAAAAGTGCTTATTTATTTTGCCTTTCATATTTTTATTGTTTAATATTTCATAGTTAGTAGTAGTCTTTAGAATTCGTAGCTTAATTTAGCTTTTATAGGTTTAAAATTCATTTTTGGAAATTAAAGGGGTGTTTGGGTTAACAATGAAAACGGGTCAAAAACAAGTGTGGCATGGGTTATAGTCATAAGGTAGATTTGGCTTAAGTCTGTTTTTAAAAGTTTTTAAGGTTGAAAAAAAAATTTTAAGGTTTTCTAAGTCACTTTTTCAAACTGTGGTTTTAAAATATAGCTACAAGTGCTTATTTAGATAAGCACTTGGGCTCTTGAGTTTTAAGTTCAAAAAGTGTGATTTTGTGTGTTTAAAACAAGCTGACCAAGTCCCTTTGGTCACTTGACTTTTTGAGTCAAAACCATCAAAGTTGTAAGTTTCAGTTTTTAAAAGCTAAAAGCCTTTTTCAAAAGTAAAAATCAGCAGGTTTAAATGGTTTTTGGATTCTTAAAATTGGTGCACAAGTCCATTTCCTAGTGTACTTAAGCTGTTTTAACTTATCTTTTAAATTTAAGCTTATTTGACAGCTTAAAATAAGCTGTCAATTAAGCCCTTGTCTTTAGCTTAAGTTTTCCCCTGGTGCTAAGGGGGTAACTTTAAGCCCACCATTCTAGCTTTCTAGTGAACTTAAGCATGAGTTATTGGCTTTTCTAAAAAGCCAATAAGCTCTTTTGTAAGTTTCCTCAGTTTCAGGCTTTAAAAAGCACTTTTGATGGCTTATTTTTAAGCCAAGTTTTTGTCCCTAGCTTAAGTATTACACCAACAGTACTAACACTTTAGTTAGTACTGTTGTAGGTATTAAGCTCCCTCTTGGCTTATTAAGCTTATTTCATAAGCTAATTTTTGTTCCTAGTGGCTAATTAGGTTGGTGTAATAAGCTGTGTTTGCTTATTTTCCTTTTTCCTTGGCTTATTTTGTGTAAACAGCCCAAGACTTAAGCCTTTTAGCCTTTTTAGCTTAGTTTAAGCTTCTGTCAATTTAACCTCTTTAAGCTTATTTAGCTTTAGTTTTTAGCTTTTTAATGCTTACTTAGGATAAGGTAGCTTATTCTTTTAGCCTTTTTAGTCCTAGCTTAGCTTAAGTGTCCCAAGTGTCCAAATGACTTAGCCATTTTTTTGCTTAAAAGCTTTGTAAAGAAGCTTCTGTCCGTTTTAAAACTGTTTTTAACAAGCTTTATTTATAAGCTTTTCCAAAAAAAGGTTTGTAATTTTTGAAAAGTGTTAAGCTCATCGAGCTTAACACAACTGTTCATTCACAAAAGTTTTTTTCTTTCCAAAAAAAAAAAGAGAATGGAGACAAGGGGTGACCCGGGTGATCAAGAACTCGAACCCGGGTCCTACCCCTCGGTACAGCCTCTCTTATTTGTTACACACACATACCGCTGCGACCCTTGGGACTTTTACCGTTATATCTCAAAGGGCCAGGTATTTAAAGGGTTTTTTTGGCTAAGTAAGGCCATAACCTGTTTACAGCTTATTGGGGGACTTATTTATAAGTAATTTCTGTTTGTTTTCGTTATTTTTCGTAGTTTAATAATCATAGTGTAAAGTATTTTTTAGTAAAATTTTTTCAGAATTTTTATAAGTCGTTAATTTATTTTTTTAATTTTTTTACAATTTATTTCGTTAAAAAGTTTAACAAATATCATAAAAAATACAAAAATTATCATCAAAATTATTTTTCTTTTTTAGAAAATTTTATTAGTCATTATAGTATTTGTAGGAAAAATATAATAACTTTCCGTAGGGTTCATTTTTATAACTTTTTGCTTTTAAAGAACGGGTCCGGTGCGGGGTTTTTGTCTTGACATCCGTGTTTTGGTCAAACAACCTCCGTTTTCGTCTAGTCTTTTTTTCATTCTTCGTTATTAGTCCCCAAAATAGTTTAGGAGCAAAATTATCTTCCGTGATGGTTAATATTGAAAGATTTTAGGTTTGTCCCTTCCCCCCCTTTGTTCGGGATTCGTGCTCTCGATTTCTAGCTTAATTTCATAATTTTTAGGTTTTTCTTAAACGTTTTAGTTAATTATTGTTTAATTTGACTTTCCACACTCTCAAATCATTTCTCTTATTCAAACTCCAGAAATGGTGTATAAATTTGTGCCATGATTTCCTTTAATAAGGTCGACACCATCTAAGTCTCTAACGAAACGCGTATGCTTTTTGAAGGCAACTTTAAGATTAGAATCACAAAATTGACCGACAGAGAAAAGGTTGTGTCCAAGTCCCTCCACATAATATACCCTGGAGATTACACTGTCGCCAATTACATAATCTCCATAACCCATAATTGCACCAAAATGATCGTTTCCGAATCTAACAGTCCCGATAAATTTTTTCACGAAATTCCTGAGCCGTGAGCGATCTCCAGTCATATGTTTTGAGCAGCCTGAGTCCAAATACCAGAGAACGATCTGTACAACTTGCATTTAAACAAAGGCGAAAATGGAGATTTGAATACATTGGATCCCCAATTGCAGTTGGGGTCCGGTTGGTTAGTGCAAGCAAGATTATATGCTACAGAAGTAACATTTTCCTGTGGATCAGCTGGCATACAGCCACTCTTAAGAGCAGTAGACCTAACTAAAGGGCACTGCCTTTCTAACGGGAGAAGTCTACCAGTGGGCTTCCATTGTTTTGTAGGCAAGACTTTAGGTGGAGTATTCCTAGTTAAAGGGCACTGGTCACCTAAAGTTAATAATCTGCCAGTGGGTCACCACTGATGACCTATAGTGGTAAACAATTTCCCTGTGGCCTGCCAAACTTGCTTAACTTGCTTAACCCGCCAAACTTTAGTGGCAGGGGATTGATTAACAAACACCTCAGAACGCACAACACATTGATCATGATTAACAGAAATTAAGCATTTGTTACAAGTTTTGCAAGAAGTATTAGAATTCGAATTAATTACAGTACGCTTATAGCTAATACTCGAATCAACACGATTCTTTTGTTTCTCATTTGAATTATTCATTCTAGAATGGGCTTCTACTTGCTTTAAGGCACTTTTAGCTGGAAAGATCCTATCTTTCTTTGTATTGCTCCTAGGCTTTGACCCGCTAGCTGCAGAGGCACCTTTTGCTCCTATAGAGGGAATTCCAGGTGCATTAGGCGAATTTATTTTCTGGTGCTCAACTTGTGCTGGTGGGTTATGAGTTTGGGTTTCACATGGTTTGACAAAAGTAACTCACTTTTTCCTAAGTAAAGTGGTAGAGGCATTTTGTTTATCGCGAGGGTTGAAGTCTTTCGGACACGTGCCAATTACATGTTCTAACAGCTCCTGAGAGTGTTTAGTGTAACGGCAAGCATAAGCAAGTAAGGTATCTAATGGTATGTCTACCTTAGCTTCTTCCACTATTTCGCGAAGGGTTTCTACACTTTCCTTAAGGTGTTTTATGTAGTCTAGATGCACTTCTCGATTGTTTTTTAGGCGAGGGGGAATTGGTTCAACATCTATCAGATATCTACCAGGAAAGAGCACTTTAGGTTTACCATCAGATATAGTGACACATTTGGAGTTTTCTTTAAGTTGAGCCTTAAGGTTTTCAATTTCTGTTAACAAAGAGTTTTTATGTTCAATAGTTTTGGCACGCGTTATTTTAATTGAATCATACAATTCTTTATATGATGCATTACTTTTTGCATTTTTCTACCCTAAAGCGTTCATTGGATTGTTGAAGGGCATTGAAGTTTTGCAGTTACTCTTTGTTCTGGAAACTACGGCCTTAAGGTCAAAAAGGGCATCTGCATCACTATTTTTCTTTGTTTAAGCGAGAAATTTTCCTTTAATTCATGAATCGTATTGCCTCGACTTTGAATCTGTTTAGTTAGTTTCTCGATCATAAACAGTGAATCAAATGAAGGAGCATCCGAAGACGTCACTGGTTTTTTGTTTCCAAAACGTTCTTTGAGATTTTGATACTTTAATTGTAAGTTGAAGTGTTCAACTTCAAGTTTGGAAAAATGTTTTATCATTGAGTCGTGATCATCATTTTGAATCTTGTTTCTCAGATTAAAATTTTTAGATTCAAGGTCGGCAATACGTTTTTGAGCAATAGTGAAAGCATCATGCATGTCAGAAAATCTAGACACATTTAATACAGAATCAATTGCAGTATAAAACACATCTTTGGAGAAGCATTCAGCAATTAAGTTCTCATTTGTGACGTAAAGGTTTTTCCTTTCAATCTCACCACTCTTTAAATCTATCTCATTCTGGTCCACCTCGGCTTCCAAATTTTCAAAATCGGCTTTCATTGCCCTAACTTCAGTGACCAGAGATTTTTGAACTCCGTCAAAATGTTCTTTGAGTATATTGAAAAATGGAATTACTTTGGTTAAGTAACACCGTTTTGTTTGTTCAAAACCCCTTTCCCCTTCAGTTATGCCCGTTGGTGTGATACGCTTTTTACAAGTTTTCTCAAAGTCCCAAAATAGTTGAGTAATTACATACAGACCAATATTTACTTGACTTGTAGTTGGAAGCGTTCGAGGGACCAGATGGACCGGTGTATTAGGAGGATACACAGTCGCAGGTGGCAGGACAGGCAGGGGTGGGGCATTGGCCTTTAGCTCTTCGGCCTTTCGTTTTTCTAGATCTATTGACCAAAATACTTGCTCAGGTGTCAGTTGAGTCTGAGGGGTGAATGTTGCCATAAAATTTTCTTTTGAGTAATTAGGGGGTGTAAGGTTAACCCTCTTTTCCACATAGGTAGAGTCATTCATTTTGGCATGCAGATTATTTCTTGTAGTCTCTGCTTACTCTAGGTCTTCCTCAAACGATGGAACAATTACTAGTACATAATGAGTCTTAAGAAGTTCTTCACCATCATATAGTGCCGGTTAGGCCTCTTTGTCCTGTTAGAGGTAAAAAGGGTTCTGGGTACCTAGCGCAGTTTTAGTCTTTTGGTCATACACCTGAGTAGGATTTAACATCATACGGACAGTTTGAATGGATTGATATTGTGAGTGAAGCTTATTCTCAAGTTTATCGTTAAGGTGTTTCAGATTGGAAAAATCAGTCAGGAATTTGGACTCTTTCTGTTTAAACTCTTGTTTCAAAGTCGTTACAGTTTCTTCAATTATCTTGTTGTTTTCCATAGTTGAATTAAGTTGCAACTTGACAGAATGAAGTTCCTTTTTAAGATTTTCTTCCGTTTTATTACGATTTTGAATAAGCATACGCATTTGATCATCCATTCGTTGTTCATGTTCAGTCAGTTCAAACTTAGCACGTTGCTTATAAATGGTAACTTATTCCTTATAGATCTTAAGTTTAGTGGCTATTGGGTCATGAGGAATGAACACATCATTATCAGACGACACACGTACATCATTTAGAGCAGAAGATGCACAACTTGGTACAACAAAAATATTATCGACCGACAAATATTGTTCATATGGAATAACATTACTGTTACCCATATCGACACTAGTTGAGTCAATAACATTTGCCTGTTGTACTTCATTATGAATCTCATGTTCGTCCTGATTAGTAACACTATGATCAATAGCATTTTCCAGAATATGTACCTCAGATAAGATTGATGCATTAGATAGACCAGCTTGTGGATTTGCTGGCCCGGCTGAGGACAAATTGGCCATGAATATAGCGTCACATTCATCTGCCTGGAAAATGTTGTCCTCATTCAGAGCTAAGTCTTGGACTGGTTGATTATCCACATCTGCATCAAAGGTGTTGGCCTATTCACCAGCCAGAAAGAGTAGTTCCTCTTCATCCAGAACTACACCATTCTATTGGGCTTGCATCAGCAGCATCTTGTCCTTGAAATAATCAGAATTCTATGGATGCTTCGGCTGAGTACAGTTTCGTGCAATATGTCCAATCCTATTACAATTATAACACTTGACCGGTTTTCCTTGACCTGCATTGGCATTCCCAGCTCTATTATGTGCGCCCCCATTACCTGCAGTACCATTTCCCCGAGGAAAATACCTCTGATTCTGATTCTGTCGCTCTTGAACATTCTGAACGACAACCTGGCCATCTTGAATGGTTGCTTGATTTCGGGTGTTAGAAGAGGTTCGAAGTTGATTGTTCGTCTGAGGAAGTGTAGCTCTGAATGATTGGGCAAGAAGTGCTATTTGTTTGGTTAGGTTGTCAAGTATTTCATCAGTCTAGGTGTATCGGATTCATTTAGTATATGTTTCTGGGCTTTGTGGATATTGTAGTGATTGAGGGTTTGTTAATGAAGAAGGATATTGATGAGACTGGACATGTGATGATTGGGCATGAGGTTGGACAGTTGAAACAAATGCAAGTTGATCATTAGTAGCAGGAGTGATTCTTTCAATAATCAGTCGATCTTGTGCACATGCTTCTCATGTTGTTTTAAATATGCATATAGTTGTTCGTGATTTGTCTCTTTCAGACCTTTGTTGAGTTTAACAGCTGTCAAAAACCTATCTTATTCAGGTGACATGTTGTTCACAAACTTGGAGTTCAGCTGAATGTTAGGCATTGTCATTCTGATATTCCTCATGTCGTTGACCAGCTTGTGAAATAAAACAAAGTACTCATTGATGTTTTCACCTGGAAGCATCTTGAACCGCACAAATTCATCATACAACTGTGATTCTCTGTCTTCTTTGGTGAGCTTAAAACCTGCAAGAAGCATTTTGACGTTGTCCTAAATTGCTTTTGCTTCAATGTTGTGATTGATGAGCTTGTAGATATCTTTGGGTAATCCTTGAAGCATAATATTGGTTGCACGGACATCTGCATCGTATCGCTTCTTCTCCGTGTCACTTAGATCCTCATAGGTACGAGGCCTTTCTGGTCCAAGTAGAACACCTCCCTCAGGGGTAGTTCCAAGTGTATTCCTTGTGGTTCCAAGCTCAAATGGTCCTTGATCAATTGACTGAAGAATTTGCAATCCATTTTCCTTTCCTCTACAGTACAATCGGATTCGTTGCGACCATGATTCGTAATCAGTCCTATCGAGCATAGGAGGGCGGGTATCAAAACCGGTCGCTTGAATATCATCTGAATTACTAGACATGATTGTTTGATTGATTGTATTATGATAAACTTTGGATCGGTACAATGATTAGTGATTGTATGTTAAAAGTGATGATTGTTTGTTGATATAGGTGATATGTTGTTTGTTTGTGATTTGGTTTGGTTTAATTAAGTTTACGAAATGCAATACACAAGTCTCAGTCAGGAAATCTAGACAAGTCTCAGTCAAGAATTTTAGACAAGTCTCAATGTTGAGGATTAGACAAAACTCAGTGAGGTGTCCAAGACAAAACACAGTCAAAAAGCAAAGACAAAATGCAATGAAGAAATTTTTTTGCCAGAGATTCTTTCCACCAAAACGCAATCAGGGTCTTCAAATTGGGACAAAACGCAGGATAAAAAACATAATGAGAAGGAGACAAAATGCAGTGATGTGTCTTGGGCAAAACGCAATCAACTCTTGAGACAAAACGCAATCAAGAAATTAATTGGGCAGAGTTTCTCCTAGTCAAAACGCAATAAGGGTCTTCAACTTGAGACAAAAACGCAACATATAAAACGCAACATGAAGAAATAACCAAAACGCAGTACACAAAATGCAACTGACAAAACGCAACTGCTGTACCACACTAGAGGACAAACCGCAGTGTACTATTCTCTGACAAAACGCATAGACAAAACGCAACTAAGAAACGTCTTCCAGGGAGACAAAACGCAGTTTCCAGAAAAGCTTCGAATCACCAAAAAACACCCTTTTGAACGTTTGAGCTTGGATTTTCTTGCACAACTTGGTACTAGAAGGTTAAAACTACACTAAAAACACTAACTTTAACACCACAAATATGAGAATCAAATAAAGCCAATGAGAAAACCATAAACCTTCAAAAACTAAATTTTTGATCAAATCTTCCAAGAGAAACGCACATACAATCTATGTAATCATCCCATGTGCTCTGATACCAATTATAATATATTGGATATCATAACACAATTAAGAGATGATGGGTTGGCCGATTTTTGTAGAGAGAGAAAGGGAATAAACTAGTGAGAGAAAATACCTTAAGTGTGTGTAATATGAATTGAACAACCAACCCTTCCCATGGCTGGAAAGGGTGTTCAAATACAAGAGTTTAAGTGCCCTAAGTGGGCTATGGAGTGGGCCAACATGTGGGTAAAGACCCAGCCCAACACCATAATTCATACGCTAACGATTAAACTATGAGCTATGCTATTCTAGACAATACACGGGGTGATCGAGTATTTTTTTTGTAAACCTAACAAATTTTCCATTGAACGTTTTTACATTTTGTGATTATCAAAACGTAGAGACGTCAAAAAATATTAATAATGTTTTTAAGCATTATTTATATCAACAAGACTGAAATTACCAGTTATTAGATGGAAACACACGGGTAAAATTATAACTCACGTATGTAGTATTATCTTTTTAGGTAAGACCAGGTCGTTCCAAGAGATTGGTAATTCTAAGAGAAGTCAGGAGGTTTTACAAAAAGTTATCTTATAGACTGTCATGTATCTAAAGATAAAGATGTATTTCAAGATATAAAAATGATATTTATTTGTACCAAGAACAATGATGACAAACAAGCAAACAACCAAGCATTCATGAATTAAAGAATAAAAAGCATGAATATATAAAATGCATTAAGATCGATTCAAATATATGAAAGAATTAACTATTTCATATATGAAAGAATCCTTTTGGCCTTTAATCTTCAATATATAAAATGCATTAAGATTGATTCAAGTATAAAATTGATAATGATAAAATCCTTTAATCAAGTTCATTAGACATGAGATTAAGTATTAAACATTTTAATATCCGGTTTGATAAACGTTTTACTAGTCAATTCTCACAAGATTAATATTGAATTGTTACAGACAAACAACGCAAAATGTAAACATATTGGTAGAGTCTTTCGACCTACATCCACCAAATATGATCAATCAAACATGTAACAAGTATCCGGATAATTAAACATCAAATTCATCAAGATCATATTAATAAGCATAACGTTAAAGCTTGTTCATATCATTGTCCATGTTAGCCCAAATAAATATATACGACTACTCAATAATCATAAAAGTAAAACACATATCAGGCAAGTTAGATTCAGCAAACATCATATTCAAGAAAAGAAACGTGTTTATACCAATTCTAATAGTAAAAGATGATGTTTTTACAAGAGTTTTCCCAAATGAAAACTATATGAAACCTAGAAATTCAAATTCAAACTACTAATAACTCTTATCACAACCTTCTTAGCTTGAATTCAACCTCCTTATTTGATCTAGAACCTGGGTATTAAGATGAACCAAGAACTAGTTTAACTTTCCTAAATATTTCTTCCTAACTTCCTTCTAAGAATACTTCTTTGTTGTGAATGGGTGAAATGAGATTTGGGATGATTTTAGATGCTGATTTTTTTGCCCTATTTATATTTGAGGTGAGGGATTCAGTTGGTGGAAGTGGACAAGTGAAGGGTTGCACCATGATTGCAATCATTATGATCTTGAGTAACTGCATGCAGAAGTGCGCCGCATAAAATACTTAGTATGCCGTACTTCTCTTGATCATTTATTTCTTTGTAACCAAATAGAAGTACGCCGTACTTCACAAAGTGCGCCGCACTTAGCATGTTTTCATTAATTTTTCATTAACTTCATTTTTTAGATCCTTCATTTGATGACCGTTAGAGTATTTAACAGATTTCCTTTGCGCTTTTGGTCCTTTTCGTCCTTTTAGAGACCTGTAATGACTTTTATACAAATAATGGACTAAACAAACAATAATAAGCATAATATCATAGATATTTTATATATATAGGAGATATTTTATGTATATTTAGAGTGTTATCAGTGGAAACAATAATAACTACCGGAACAACAACCACCACAACCAGCAAAACAATATGAGGCAAGGAAATGTAAGAGCAATGACTAATTTCCCAGCTAAGAGAGGAGGGTATTCTTGACCCTACCCTTTTTGCAACCACTGCAAGTTACACCACACCGGTCCCTGCATTGTGAAATGTCAAAATTGTCAAAGGGTTGGTCACCGAACAAGGGACTGCAGGAGCAAGGTTGTTGCTACTGGCGCCAACGCACAACCGATTATGACTTGTTACCACCGTGGGGAGAGGGGCACATCAGGAGTCAATGCCCAAAGTGGAACAATCAGTAGACTAGGAATGCTCATGGTCGAGCTTATGTGATGAAGGATGGAGATCAGCAACAAGGCCCAAATGTGGTTACGGGTATGTTTTTACTTAATAATCGCTACGCTACTATTTTATTTGATTTAGGTTTCGACAAAAGCTTTGTGTCTACTAATTTTAGTACCTTAATTAACATTAATCCGGTTAAGCTAGACACTAGTTATGAGGTCGAATCAGCTGATGGGAAAATCGTTAGTACCAACACTATTCTAAAAGGTTGCTCTTTAAATCTAGTAAACCACCTATTTGAAATTGACCTCATGCCAATCAAACTTGGAACTTTTGATGTTATCATTGGAATAGACTGGTTATCCGAGTATGATGCAGTTATTGTATGTGGTGAAAAGATTGTTCACATCCCTTACAACAACAAGACATTGATAATCGAGGGTGATAGAGGCGCGTCCTGATTGAGAATCTTATCTTCTATCAAGGTCTGGAAATATATAGAAAGAGGGTGCCATTTTTATCTAGCGCAAGTGACAGAGAAGGAACCAGTAGAGAAGCGAGTGGAGGATGTGCCTATTATTCGCGATTTCCCTAAGGTGTTTCCTGAAAATTTATCAGGAATCCCACCGCCTCAACAAGTGGAATTTCAAATTGAACTAGTGCTAGGAGTTGCACCAGTGGCACATGCACCATACCATTTGGCGCTGTCAGAAATGAAGGAATTATCAGATCCACTGCAAGAATTGTTGGAGAAAGGATTTATTTGCCTGATCTCGTCACCTTGGGGAGCTCTAGTTCTATTTGTGAAAAAGAAGGACGGATCTTTTTGGATGTGTATTGATTACCGTGAGATCAACAAGTTAACAGTCAAGAATCATTATCTACTTTCAAGAATTGATGACTTATTCGATCAACTTTAAGGTTTATGTGTGTATTCCAAGATTGACCTGCGATCGGGTTACCATCAACTCCGTATCTAAGAAGAGGACATTCCAATTACTGTATTCAAAACTCGGTATGCTCACTACAAGCTCCAGGTGATGCCTTTTGGATTGACCAATGCACCTGCAGTGTTCATGGACTTTGATAAATCAAGGACTTGTTGAATCGAGTGTGCAAGCCGTACCTCGACAAGTTTGTGATTGTATTTATTGATGACATTTTGATTTACTCCAAGAATAAGGAAGAGCATGGGGACATTTGAGGATTATCTTGGAGCTACTCAAGAAAGAGCAATTGTATGCCAAATTCTCAAAATGTGAATTTTGGCTGGAGTCTGTATAATTCCTTGGTCATGTGATCGACAGTAAAGGCGTTCATGTTGACTCTGCAAAAATTGAAGCTATCAAGAATTAGGTTGCGCCGACGACACCAACAGAAGTGAGATAATTCTTAGGACTTGCTGGCTATTATCGAAAGTTTTTATTTGATAGCCAAGCCCCTTACCAAGCTAACTCAGAAAGATAAGAAGTAAGACTAGGGTAAGGAAGAAGATGAGGCCTTTTAACTACTAAAGCAGAAACTTTGTTGTGCCCCTATACTGGTGGCCGAACATGAAGGCTGAGATCGCCACTTATACTGGTTCGACAAGATGTACCACGAATTGAAGCGATTATACTAGTGGCCGAACATGAAGGCTGAGATCGCCACTTACGTCATCAAGTGTCTGACGTGTGCTAAGGTAAAGACAAAGTATCAAAGCCGTCCAGGTTACTTCAACAACCCGAGATTCCTGTTTGGAAGTAGGACATAATCACTATAGATTTCATCATTAAACACCTGAGAACACCAAGTGGGTATCATTCGATTTGGGTTATTGTTGATCATTTGACAAAGTCTGCTCACTTTTTCCGATGAAAGAAACGGACAGTATGGAGAAACTTACCCAACATTACTTGAAGGAGATTGTTTATAGACATAGAGTGTCAATATCGATTATACTGAACAGAGATAGTCAGTTTACATCAGGGTTCTGTAAGTCACTCTAGAGAGCCTTGGGAACAAATTTAGATATGAGTACAGCTTACCGCCCACAGACATATGGTCAAAGAGAGAGGACAATACAAACTCTAGAGGACATGTTGTGGGCATGTGTGATAGACTTTGGAAATAGTTAGGATATACATTTGCCATTAGTTGAATTCTCCTACAACAATAATTACCACGCAAGTATCAAGGTTGCACCTTTTGAGGCTCTTTATGAGCAAAAGTGTAGATCACCTGTTTGTTAGAGTGAGGTTGGAGATAGCCAACTCACAGGTCCAGAAATGGTTCTAGAAACAACAAAGAAGATAGTTCAGATCAAGAACCGTTTGTTAGCTGCTCGTAGCCGTCAGAAAAGCTAAGCGGATGTGAGACGCAAGCTTTTGGAGTGTAATGTGGGTGACAGTGTTATACTAAAGGTTTCACCTTGGAAGGTCGTTATTCATTTTGGAAAGCGTGGGAAGCTGAATCCACGATACATCAGGCAGTTCAAAATCCTAGCTAGGGTTGGTCCGGTGGCATACAAGTTGGAACTACCAAAAGAACTTCAAGGAATTCATCACACTTTTCATGTTTTAAATATGAAGAAGTGTTTGTCGGATGAGAGCCTTGTCATTCCGCTTGATGAGATTCACCTTGATGAAAAGCTACACTCTATCAAAGAGTCGGTGGAGATCATGGATCGCGAAGTAAAGCAACTCAAGCAGAGTCTCATTCCCATTGTCAAGGTTCGTTAGAATTGTCGACGTGGACATGAGTTCACATGGGAGCGTGAAG
>BQNB010048106.1:3211-42733 GCA_026074375.1 Tanacetum coccineum
GAAAAAAAAAAAAAAAAAAAAAAATCATTAATGGGGTGGAGCCGGGTCAGGGTCGGGTCACAGCATTAAATTTCGGTGCGTCTGCCTTTTGTAATATATATATAATATATACCACATTTGACTTTAATACCACAACCAATACATATAAAGTTCGAACTATTTGTTGTACATTCTTCTCGTCACTATTTTTTTACCTTTAAGATTTTTTCATAATGGTCACTTTTCATAAGTTTTATTCGAGATTTGGTTATATTTTATTTTGGAGTACTTTATAATAGTTTTGTAGTTTATAACTTGATATATAGATTTTAATTTTTGAGCAATTTCTAAAGAAGACGGTAACGCCTTTCTAAAAAAAAGGAAGACGGTAAGATCGAAGACCTTACAGCAAACTATGTTATAATGATGGAAAAGTACATTCTAATTGAAAAAAGAACCGGATAACATACTATTGACATCAAAATATGTTTCAATTTATATAATAGCCTTGATAAAATATTTATTTTTATTTTCGAAAAAATTACATGTTTCGTCCCTATGGTTTATACCAAAATCAAGTTTCGTCCCTATTTCATTTTAATTACACTAGTCGTCCCTAATTTTGAAACTGGTAACACTGGTTGTCCCTATTTTGGATGGTCGTTAACTTTTCTCGTTAAGTCTAATTATTAAAAAGGTATTTTGGTCTTTTTGCTCCTGTCACCACCATAGGGACGAAACGTGTAATTTTTTCTTCTTCTTCTTATTATTATTTTTATACGAATCAACTAAAAATTTTTTTTAAACGAATCAACTTAAAAAAAAAATAATTTTTTTATTTCGGTTTCAGTTTACGAGCAATAATAAAAAAAATTAAAAAAAATTTGTTAGATATTAGAAAAAGACTCGGCCACCCCGTGTATTTTACTGTTTATTATAGCTCGTAGTTTAATAGTTAATCGTATGATTTTCGGTTTTGAACCGGGTACTAATACCCTGTATTTTGTAAGAACTATAAATACCTCTTCCAACTTTGGAAGAGGTAGCTAGTCATTATTCATTTTCCATTTTACACATATAGTTTCTCTCTCTAGAAAAACCTCTCCATGTGTTTCTCTCTCTAGAAACTAGCCAAATCCAAGAATCATCACCGGGGCTGTGAAATATGATATCCTACAATTGGTATCAGAGCTATGTGGTGATTTCGTGAGCTTGTGTGCGTTCTGATCTTGATTAGATCGTGTTTTCTAGTTACTTTTTGAGTTCTTGGCTTGAAAAATCAAACCCAGATTTTGGTGCTTAGATGTGTTTATGTTTATGTTTTTAAGCAAGATCTAGGCATAAGGTAACTAGTTGTGCAAGAATAATCAAGGTTCAACGTCAAAAAGGGTGTGTTTTTGGTGATTTTGTTGGAAAAATACGTGTTTTGCTCGAAGTTGAATATGCAGGTTTGAAGGAAGCGGAATATGTAAGTTTGAATAAAGCGAAATATGCAGGTTTGAATCAAGCGAAATATGACAGGTTGATTCCAAGCGAAATATGTATTCAAGCGGAATATGACATTATCAAGCGAAATATGTCTGTTTGTCTTCAAGCGAAATATGACAGATTATCCTAAGCGAAACATGTCATAAACTCTAAGCGAAATATGTTGAGTTTTTCCAAGCGAAATATGTCACTAAAATCTTAATTTTTCTACGGTTTTCTTACTTTGTAAAATCCCGTGAAAGATTTATTTCTCGGTTTCAGTTAAGATTAGTAAAATCCCGTAGAATAATTACTTTAATCACATCTAAAACATATCTTTAACACAAGTCTCCTTTATCACTGATCGATCAAGACTGATATCATTTCACAACAAGTTCAAGATGTCTAATATGTCGGAAGATATCCAGTATGCCGGTTCCGATACACGCCCACCAATGCTTGACAGAACAGATTTTGACTCTTGGCAACAACGCATTCGTCTGTATTGTCTGGGAAAAGATAATGGAGAAAACATCATGAAATCGATTACTGAAGGTCCATTTCAAATGGGAATGGTCATACAAACTGTTGCTGAAGAAACTGAGGGTGCACTTCAACTTGGTCCAGAACGTGCTAGAGTCTTTACAGACCTTACAGCTGAAGAAAAGGAAAGGTATAAAGCTGACATTCGTGCTACGAATATCTTACTTCAAGGTATACCAAAAGACATCTACACACTCATCAACCACTATACTGACGCTAAAGACATTTGGGACAATGTGAAGATAATTCTGGAAGGTTCTGAGTTAACAAAGGATGACAGGGAATCACAATTATACGATGAATTTGAACGCTTCCTTCAAATCAAAGGAGAGACCATTCATGTTTACTATGTTAGGTTTACGAAGCTCATTAACGACATGAGAAACATCAAGATGACCATGTCCAGAATGCAGCTTAACTCTAAATTTGTGAACAACATGTTACCTGAATGGAGCAGATTCATAACTGAAGTCAAACTCAACAGAGGTTTGAAAGAGTCTAACTTTGATCAGTTGTATGCTTACTTGAAGCAACATGAGGTGCATGCTAATGAGAACAGAATGATGATGGAAAGGTTCATTCAACCAACTAATGATCCGTTGGCTCTAGTGTCTAATGCGTCGATTCAGCAGTATCCAACACAGTCATCCATGTCTCAATCCACAAATCAACCATCTCCTGCTGATAATTTTCAACTGGACTCAGGAAGTTCTTCAACTGAAAACTTGATTGAAAGTTTAACCAACTCACTTTCCCTCCTCACTCAATCGTACAAATCGAATCTTCCTCAAACAAACAATCAACTCAGAACCTCTTCCAATGCAAGGAACAAAGCTACAGTTCAAGACGGTAGAGTTGTTGTTCAGGATGTTCGTGGTAGATACATTGCGAATAATCAGGGACGACCATTTCAGAGGAACAATGCAAGAGGAAATGCAGGAGCTGGGAATGCAGGAGGTCAGAACAGAGTTGGCAATGTGAATCCTGGTCAAGCTAAACCCATTAAGTGCTACAACTGTAATGGACTTGGGCACATAGCACGAGAATGTCCTCGGCCAAAGCGACCTCAGGATTCAAACTACTTCAAGGACAAGATGCTGCTAATGCAAGCCCAGGAGAATGGTGCAGTTCTGGATGAAGAACAATTGTTGTTTCTTGCAGGAGAACAGGTCACCAACTTTGATGATGATGTGGATGATCCACCAGAGCAAGATTTGGCACTCAACGTGGATCATGTCTTTGAAGCTGATCAACTTGATGCCTTTGACTCCGATGTTGATGAGGCTCCTACTACACACACCATGTTCATGGCGAATCTTACGTCTGAAGATCCAATCTTCAATGAAGCCGGGACATCTTATGACTCGGACATTCCATTTGAGGTACAAGATCATGATAATTATCATGATAGTATGTATGGGCATCATGATGTACTTTCGGAAGTTATAAGTTTTGACAAGTCTCGACACTTCAAAACATCTTAGAAAATATTTTGTCTTTTAGTGTATTTCGTCTTTTAGTGTATTTTGTCTTTTAGTACATTTCGTCTTTTAGTATATTTCATCTTTTAGTATTTCAGTCTTTTAGTGTCCTGACACATCAACGTTGACTTAATAACTAAAAATGTTGACCTAAACTCGACACTTACGTTTTTCTACATTTGATCATAAAGTTTGATAAAAAAGTATAATTTCGACGCTTTTATAAAAGTTAACGCAATTTTGAAATAGTATTTGGGGCTGTGTTGATTAATAAAGAAAGACCTTGAAGTAACTTTGATTTGTGTTTATTATTTCCGCTGTGCAATTTATATCATTGTTACTATATTATCCTAGATGAGGTTTAAACAACCTCGAGCTTAAACGATCAAAGAACCTAACAGGTTATTAGGTTCTACAATTCTCATCTAACTTCTGCTTCTTTAAATTTTCAGATTTAAGTTCTTCTCCTTCTCTTTTAGAACTTCCTTCTGTTCTTGTCTCACTGCATTTCACTAACTCTGTATCCATGTCTACAAATGTGTTTACTCTTTTCATTTCTTTGTCAAATAACATCTGAATATCCTCAAAGCTTTTGGTCTTTAATTGATTGTGCTTGTATCCATCAATGTTTTTCAAATAAGTAGACATTGTATTTATCTTTTGAGCCTTAGTTGGTGGTTTTCTTCTCTGCTCTTCTGCTCTAAGTCTTGCAAAATGCTTCTTCCTTTTATTCATGAGCTCCACAAACAATCTTGACTTTTCTTCAATAGTCAATTCTCCTTGCTCTTCTGCCTGTAATCTTGCAGCTAGCTCATAATCTGCATCCATCATAGCTTGAACATTATCCCATTCAGCAATGTTTGCATCTTCTTCTCTTTGTCTTGCAAGCTTCTCTTCTTCTTCCAATTCAGCATCTAATTGAGCTTGAAGTTTTTGAGCAACCTCCTTATCAAACATAATCTGATCTTTCTTCTTCAAAGGTTTTTCAGGCTCAACCATTTTTGCCTTGCCTTTGTCTTTAGCCTGTGGAAGTTGTGATGGTTGTGAAGGTGATGTTGTTGTTGTAAATTCACTTGGTTCTTGAACTATAACCCCTCTAGCCTTGGGTCTTGTAACAGCAGTTTTAATAGCCTTGGGTTTAGCTGCTTTGATTTCTTTTAAGGTCTGAGCCAAAGTCAACTCATCAACAGTTGTTGTTGTATTTGTAAACTATCTTCACAGCATAGTAATGGATCACTCAGTTCTAAACATCCTTTTCAACCATAACATCCTCTTTCTCTGCCATATCTTGTTCATTATCAAAAACACTAGTATCAAACATCAAATTGTCATCATACCTCTCTTAAGTCTCATCAACTAATGTAACCTCTGCATCTTGGTCAATTTCATCAATTTTCCTCCCCTGTTTGGATGCATCCTCCTGATCACCCAAACCTTCATCTTCAGAGGAAACAACTTGTGCAGATCTACCAACTTTGAATAATATTATGAGCCTGTGAGTTCTTGACCCTTTCTTCTTCTCAAGCATCTTTACTCTCCTTTTTAAGCGATTAATCTCCAGTGCTTGATTGGTCTTTGTAGTCTCCAGAGCAAGAACTCTTTCAGACAGTTTTGTACAAAGTTCCATCAATTTCATTTGTTTCAGTCTATCCTCACCCTAAGTAGTGGATTCATTGGAATGTGTTAGGTACACTGCCACATTTTCTGTTTCATAAGTTATAGGTTCTGCTAGGACACTACGTTGAGGTCCTCAGTGTCTTTCTCTTTTTCTTCTGGGACTATTTTATTCTGATGATGTAAATGTTGATGGTTGAGTAGTAATGGGTGTATGATGGGAATCAGTTGGTATCTCTAAACCTTCACCTACTTGTTCTTGTACTTGAACAATCATGGTTGGAAAATAAAGGTGTGTCCCTACTAGAAAAGTCTTTTCCCTGCCTCTTCATATTAGCAAAGACCTTTCTAGTGTGAGAAGGTTGTTAAACATAAAAATCTCTTATGCTTTTTTTTTTTTTTTTCGTATTCTTCAATCCTTGTTTATCCAGGAACACTTGCACAACCCTTGGATACAATAGAAATTTAACCCCACCCTCTAAGTTCTTCACCATATTATCAAAAATGTACTTAGAAAAGTTAAATTTTTGGTTTGTGGCAAGACAAATGACAGCAGAGGCCATAGTGCTACTGAATTCATTCGCACTAAGGCATTGCAGAATTGTATGGATAAGAAATTTCTATTGAGGTGAAAAGAAAGCTTTATAGAATGTAAGCTTTTATGTAAGATTTTCATACCCCATGGTGTCAGTGGTTCAAATTGTAGCATTTGAAGAGACATTCAGTACCTTCAGCATCTTCTAATTGAAGATCACTTCTTACACTTGTCTCAGTGATGATCACCTTCTTCTTATCCACTAGGGCTTGTATCTGCACTTCTCCATTAACAGTTTTCACCTTTGCAGTAGCCCAGAATTGCTCAATACATGCAGTATAGATTGTGGGATTAACCGTTAACGCATATTTGATAGGATGTGCGTTCAAAAAATCTACAATTTGCTCGAATCCATCACTTTCAGTGGGTTTATCTAAGAATGCGACCATGTTGTGTGAACTAGCAAACTTTAGGGCAGCCATTGATGTTGGGTTTTGATGATTAACAATGAAATTGAGTTAGGGTTTATGATTAGAGGGTATAACAAAGATTGAAATCGATTAAGTGATTGAATGAAACCCTCAATCGAAGTATTTATGAAATCACCCTCAACAGCATTAACTTGAACTAGCAGTACTAAGTTAAGCCTAACAGCATTAACTGACCCAGCAGTAGCCCAGCAGTAGTAAGTTATGCCTGGCAGCATTAACTTAACCAGCAGTAGTAAGTTTATGCCTAACAGCATTAACTAACACTGGCAGTAGTAAGTGTATGCCTAGCAACATTAACTTTGAGTCACCAGCATTAACTCCAATTTCGTTCCAAAAAGCATTTCCATCATCAATTTTGATTCTCACAAGCTCTCTTTCTGTTTTTATTCTCACTATATCTCTCAATTCTTTTTCTTACCAATTCACTCTATCTGTTTTTATATCACACAGCTCTCTTTCTGTTTTTATTCTCACTATATCTCTCAATTCTTTTTCTCACCAATTCACTCTATCTATTTTTATATCACACAGCTCTCTTTCTGTTTTTATTCTCACTATATCACTTAATTCTTTTTCTCACCAATTCACTCTATCTGTTTTTATATTACAGCTCTCTTTCTGTTTTTATTCTAACTATATCTCTAAATTATTTTTCTCACTGAATCACTCTGTCTGTTTTTATGTCACACATCTCTCTTTCTGTTTTTATGCTTACCAATTTCTCTCATTTCTTTTAGCTTACAAAATCACTCTTTCTATTTTTAGTTCACACATCTCTCTTTCTATTTTTATGCTCACCAATTTCTCTCATTTCTTTTAGCTCACAATATTTATTATAACAAACAATAGTAAGTATAACTAACAGTATTAACATAGCAGTATTAAGTATAACTAGCAGCACTAATTATACTTACCAGTAGAAAGTTAGCCCAATAGCAGGAACTTGATTTTCATCATTAGCAGCCTTTTCATCCCATTCAAATCATCATTTGTTATATAATCCGCTGCATATGAACACAATTAACCTCCCCTCAATCAATACTTCAGAGGTTAAGCATTCCAATACTTGCAATCAGATATTGAAATCTGCTAACATCAAATGGTTTTGTGAGCAAATCTGTAACATTCTGATCTGTATGAATCTTTATCATCTGAATAAGCTTTTTCTCATTGGAATCTCTGATAAAGTGATGCCTAATCTCAATGTGCTTTATCTTTGAGTGAAAAACAGGGTTCTTCACTATGCAGATAGTACTCTCATTATCAATATGAATCTTAGTCTGCATAAAGTTATATCTATAATCTAGCAATTGATTTTGGATCCAAAGCACATGTCCACAACAATTGGAAGCAGCTATATACTCAGCTTCAATTGTTGAATTAGCAACCACAGTCTGCTTCTTGCATTGCCATGAAATCAATCTACACCCTAGGAATTGACAACCTCCTGTTGTGGATTTCCTATCTAAACTTGCTCTTGCATAGTCACTGTCAATATATGCCACCAAATCAAAAGGTGAATCCTTAGGATACCAAAGGCCTAACCTAGGTTGACCTTTTAAGTATCTAAAGATCCTTTTCATATCATAAAGATGAAACTTTAGGATTGACTTAGAATCTTGCACAAGCACATACTGCAAACATAATATCAGTCCTTAAAAAAGTTAGATACATCAATGAACCAATCATTGATCTATATAAATGTTCATCTATATCTTCACCATCTGCATCTTTGAGCAAAGCCTTTTGAGTTTCCATAGGTGTTTTTGTTGTCTTAACATCACTAAAACTAAACTTGTTTAAAATCTCATTAACATACTTGTCTTGACTAATAAAAATCCCATCCTCCTTCTACTTCCCTTGCAAACCTAAGAAAAATGTGAGCTCTCCCATAGAACTCATCTAGAACTTCTTATGCATCATCTTCTCAAACTCAGTACACATCTTCTTCCTTGTAGACCCAAAAATAATATCATCAACATATATTTGAACTAACAAAATATCACGTTTGTCCCTTTTGATAAACAAAGTCTTGTCTATCTTTCTTCTCTGAAACCTATTGTCTAACAAATAAGTTGACAAGGTTTCATACGAAGCTCTAGGAGCTTGATGCAATCCATAAAGTGCATTATCTACTTTGTATACTCTATCAAGGAAGTCTGGATTATCAAAACCAGGTGGTTGACACACATAGACTTCCTCTTTAATCTTACCATAAAGAAAAGCACTCTTGACATCCATTTGATACACCACAAAGTCTTTAAATGAGGCATAGGCTAAAAATAGCCTAATTGCTTCAATTCTGGAAACAGGAGCAAAAACCTCATCATAGTCTATTCCTTCTTCTTGTGTGTATCCTTGTGCAACCAATCTTGCTTTATTCTTAATCATAATACCTCTTTCATCCTTCTTGTTCTTGAAAATCCATTTAGTCCCAATAGCTCTTTTTCCATTAGGTAACTCCACGAAGGTCCAAACTTCTTGTAACTTGAATTGTAGAAGCTCTTCCTGCATAGCTTCTATCCAACTTGAATCCTTTAGTGCTTGAACTACCTTTTTTGGTTCTTCTTGTGATAAAAACAAGCAAACAATCAATTTTGAATGTCTTTATGGTTTCTTCTTTGTTCAAGAGTAGTGCTAAGAAACCTATGTTCCTCTAAATTCCTTGTCATTCTTCTTGTTTGAGGTGTTGAATTCAACTCTCCAATAATTTGTTCAATTAGATGGTCTTTGTGTATTCTTGGGGTAGGAACAGGACTGACTTGGAAGTAAGTATCCAAATTGTTCATGTCAGCCCCTAAAATATCATCTTCAGCATCACTAAATCTGTCAATTTCTTCCAATTCAGGCATATTTGGATCATCAACACATCCATAGACTATATTCTTAGCAACATCATTATCTACTATGCCAGCAGCATTAACAGTTGGACTAACAGTTTTGATATTGTTAGTGCTGTTGACATTTGTATCCTTTTCTTGATTAACTATTGGTTCCTCTGTACTTGGAACCTCACTATCTTTATTCCCTGGATCTTCAGCATCCTTCATTTCCTCCTCCCCTGATGGTTTGAATCCAGCATTAGGAGAATCCTTTAAACTAGAATAGAATGGTAGATCTTAAGTCCATAATGGTAGCAGTATGTAATCTTTGCCAGGTACTGTCTCCATTCTAGTTTTACCTGCATCATCACATGCTTTTGTACCTGCATTACCAATAGACTGATTTCTTGCAACCACTGGCTTATAATTCATTGAATTTGTTAGAGCATCTATGTTAAAAATCCAGTTAGGTCCACTTCCTTCAATATTAGGTGGATCCTCACTAAACTTAACATGCAGGTTCTCTTCTACTATCCTAGTTCTACTATTGAATACTCTGAATGCTTTGTTATTGGTAGAGTATCCTACAAAGAACCCTTTATCAACCTTTCCATCAAACTTACCTAGGTGATCTATGGTATTAAGGATTGTAACAGGACACCCAAATGGTCTCATGAAGCTTAAGGCAGGTTTTCTACCTAGAAAAAGTTCATAAGGGGTCTTGTTGTGAGGCTTGATAACTAACACCCTATTTTGGACATAACAAGCAGTATTAACTGCTTTAGCCCAGAAAGTTGTTGGCAATTTTGAATCAGCTAGCATAGTCCTAGCAGCCTCTATTAGTGTCCTATTTTTCCTTTCTGCTACTCCATTTTGTTGTGGAGTCCTAGCAACACTAAATTCCCTCTTAATACCCTTCATTTCACAGAACTGATTCATGACCCTATTCTTGAATTCAGTCCCATTGTCACATCTAATCACTTTCACCCTAAGGTCTATTAGATTTTCTATGCCTGTTATGAATGTTTTAAGGATTTCACTAGTTTCATCCTTAGTGGCTAAAAAGAAAACCCAACTAAACCTACTAAAATCATCTGTAACAACTAGGCAGTACATCTTTTTCATTAAACTCTTTACAAATGTTAGGCCAAATAAATCCATGTAAAACATTTGTAATGGTTGGCTGATTGAACTGCTATTTTGGTCTTACAAGAAGCTATGTGTTGCTTTCCCTTCTGACAAGCAACACAAGTTTGATTAATCTCAAAAAGTTTTAAAGGTAAACCTCTTACAAGGTTTCCCTTTACCAGTTTATTCATTGTTTTGAAATTTACATGTCCAAGCCTCCAATGCCAAAGATTAGATTCAACTGGTGTGTCTTTAGCAAAGAGACAAGTTAGACCTCCTTGAGGAACAACATTCTTTAAATCAACACTGTACATGTTCTCCTTTCTAGGAACTTTAAGCAAAACATGACTTTCATCAGTTAACTTAAAGTCTGGAGACAGAACAACACATGCAGTATCAGTAAAAAGAACACTATTCTTCTTGTCACACATTTGTGAGACACTGAAGAGGTTAAACTTTAGTTCCTTTACAAAATACACATCTTCAAAATCTAATTTACCAGTTCTTATTTTACCTTTCCTAGTAATTTTCCCTCCTTTGGAATTACCTCCAAAGGCAACAAATCCTCCATCAATTTCTTCATAATCTGTAAGATAGGATCTGTTTCCTGTCATGTGCCTAGAGCATCCACTGTCAATCACTCCTTTATCCTTCAAATCTTGTTGTGGATTGCCCTGCACATAATGGTAGGAAAATTAGTTTCTTTTGGGGACCCAAGCCATTACTGACTTGGATCTGCCTTGTGCATCAATATAGTCAAATCTTTTAAAGGACATTGATGCACCATTGTTTCTGGAGACATGGTCTAAAACTTTGTGCTTTGGTCTCCAAACCCAACATGCTGAGGCCTTAACAGCATTTCCCTTGTTTCCCTTAACAGCACTAAGAACTGCTTTTGGCCTAGCAGTATTAACTACTGCATTTGGCCTAGCAGCATTAACATTTTTATCATTAACAGTATTAACCCTCTTATTAAAATTACTGTTATTAGCTGCTGTTATTTTGTTAAAAGGCCTTCTAGCAGTTGAATATGCATTATTAATAACATTTTTCATGGGTCCTGCATTATTCACTGTTGTTCTTGATTGAACAGTATTAACTGGTCTAGCAGCATTAACTGAAATTGGGCCAGACCTAGTTAAGACTGTTCTTGGAACCATGTTCCTTTTTGGACTGGGGTGAGTTAATTTAGAGAAATTATGTTTGTTTACCCTTTGAACAGTGGTCCAAACTGGTTTTTTAAACCTTTGATTATTATACCAGTTATTGCAATCTTTCCTTAAATGTTCAAAACTACCACACACATGACAAACTTTGTTGAACATCTCAAAATCATTCCCTAATTTTTGAGACATCTGCTGGTTCCAATTTCTCTTGTTTCCTCTAGGACTATGTATGTTTTACCTATTTTTATCAATTGATGTATTCCTAGGAGATTTTACTTGCTTGGTAGACTTAACAAAGTTTATCTTATAAAAACTAGGTTTATTAAACATCTCAACAGTTTTGATCTTAGGCACATCTTCTTCCTCACTTTCAGACACCCAGTCCTTAATAATTGGGGCTCCATCTTCTTTCCTAGCAGTCTTAGGTTCATTAGTCTCAACAGTAGGCTTTTCAACTACAAACTTACTAATAGACTCATTCACATCAACAAAATCATCTAGACTAGGATAAACTAAATCAGATTTTGGTGGCATAAAATTCCTAGTATAAGGAGGTGGGACAGCATTATACCCTAATCCTGTTTTAAACTTATCCATTATCTATCTGTCTAGAATTTCAATTAGGCTTTTTGATGAATTTTCAAATTTTTATACTGTAAGTTGAACCTCATCTTTTTCTTTTGTAACCAACTCCAACTTCCTTTTAAGCTCTATAATATCTAATCTCTTAAATAGATTTCACGTTTTATTAGTTTTATATATTCCTCATACACAGACTTATTTTTCTTAAAGACTAACAGTCTAGCTTCTACAGATTCTAAACTTGTTTTTTATAAGAGACAGCACTTATCCTAGCTGTTCTTATGTCTTTAACTAATTGTTCAATTTTGTTCTTTTAGATTTTTGACACATTCTAAACAAGATGAACAACAATTTGAGTCATTAGATACCTCAGAGTGTGTAGAAGAACTTGAACTTGTTGAATAATAAGCCATAAGAGCAAAATTGGTTGGTCCTTCTTCTGCTTGGTCACTCCAATCATATCTAAAGCCATCACATTGAGACTTAAAGGCATTTGAAATTGTTTCCTCAACTGGCACAGTCCTTCTGGTAGGCTCCCTATTCCTGCTGTCTTGATTCCTGGGTGCCCTGCACTCTCTTGCAAAATGTCCTATTTTGTGGCAGTTGAAACACTCCACCTTGGACTTGTCAAACCTAATTCTTTCTTTGTTGGCCATGTCCAGCTTCCTTCTAGTATTCTTAAGGAATCCTCTTGCCCTCATAGTCAACATAGCAATGTTCCACCTCAAGTCCATCTCTTCTAGATCATCAGGATGGATTTGTTGTAGATCTTTATTATCAAGCTGTGGAATACTTGGTTGGCTATCAAAGAAGGAATAAATCATAGCATCACTCAAATTTTCAACAGTTGTTGAGCTATCAACAGCACCCTGACTGATCGCAATATTAACACCCCGAGTAGTATTAACTGCTTTAGTTGCATTGTTAGTGCTGCTAGAGGACGGAAAGGCTACATTGTGTGAGTTTGTGGTTGAGCTAGATGTCCCCTTGACCTCTGATTCATAAACCTTTAGGTTGTTGAAGAGGTTATCCAAACTCAATGTCTCAATCTCTGGTTTGTTCCTCCATATAATAGTATGCATAGTCTATTCTTATGACAAACTTCTTAAGAACTTCTGATTGATGTCTTCTTGAAAGATAACTTCACCATACATCTCCAGTTGACTAATTAGCTTTTAAAGCCTTTCATAGGTTTGCTCAATCACTTATGTGTTGGATGCAGCAATGTTTTCATATTGCTACTTCAGAAGATTTTTTTGAGTTTTCTTTATAGCAGCATTACCTCCATATTTGTTCTCAATTGCCTGTATCAGTGTCTTAGCATCCTTGTAGGAGTTAAACTTTAATTGATGCTTATTAGGTAAGGCCATCAACAAAGTGCTTCTTGCCTTTAATTCTGCCTTTTTTTGTGCTTTCTCTTCAACACTTGTAGGAGGGATAACAGTCTCCTTATCATCAACAGTTTTTGTTACTATGGGTGCATTACCATTTTCTATGATCTCCTATAGAGTATAATCAATGCACTATAGGTACTGCTCCATCCTCATCTTCCAGAGATCATACTCACCCAGTTAGAGTATGGGTAGCTTGATGGTTTGAGTAGATTAAGTATCTATTGCTTCTTGAAGAAGTAGATCTTGTGTGTGGTAAAGTTTCTTCTTATTCAAAGCTTCTCAAAAGCTCTGATACCACTTGTTGATCCCAATAGAATAGATCTTTAATCCCTTAGTTTGTATAAGGTATAGTTATGCAAGATAAATCTAACACAATTATAGCAGAAACTTTGATTGTGAATATCAAAGACTATACAAAATCTAGTCAATGATACTAAGAAGAATTATAATGAAACAGTAATAAACAAGATCAATAACAAAATAGTTTACTAAACTTTTAGCCTCAATATAAAACAAACACTCTTAATAGTGTTAGGGTTTACAAAACCTTGAAGCTATGAATAACACTTTTCTAGATATCTGGATTATATTTAACATTATGCCCTAGGACCTCCTTTTATACACCAAGGAATCCTACAAGGCTTACAATACTTTCCTAAGTTATCATGATCTTCTAAACAAATAACTTATATGAATCTTTTACAAAAATATCTCATACTTATCCCATAAGTAATCTTGATAAACAATCTTCATCTTCATCCTTTTTCTTGTCTTTATCCTTTTGACAGTAGAAATTCCTCTAGCAGTTGTAATCTTTCAGCAGTTGTAACCAGCAACATTAACTTTTATACCAGCAGCACTAACTATGTACAAGCAGTAGTAACTACTTAGAATATTTTCTTCATTCTTCATCAGCAGTACTAAGTTACTCTAGCAGTACAAACTTTATGCTAACAGTTGTAACTTTACTCAAGCAGTACTAACATATACTAGCAGTACTAAGTTACACTAACAGTAGTAACTTTTATACTAGCAGTATTAACTACTTAGTAGTATTTCTTCTAAGTCTCTGAGCAGTCTTAACTTCCATTAGCAGTAGTAATATATACTAGCAGTAGTAACTGGCAGTACTAACTACTTAGCATAATTTTCACTAATATCACTAATAGCAGTAAGTTATGCTTAGCAGCAGTAACTCTAACCTTAGCAGCAATAACTTCCAAACAGCTTCAAAAAGTCTATTAATCCTAACAACACCCAAGTCAAAAATGACATCTCTTTCAAGATTATAGATTTTCTTTTGAACCAAGACAAGCATCATATCTTCAATATCGTGCAGGTGAAGTCTTAGAAAGTCACCTTCCTTGAATTTATATAATTGTTGATCTTCTCTTCGAACTTCAATATCCTCCAAATAACCGTAATCATACCACTTCATAACTTTCACTTTGGTTATTACTATAATTCTTTTCGTGGAGTACACATCATATTTGGACACCCTATTACTTGCGAATCCATAGAATCGTTGTCGTTTAGGACCATAGTGAGAAATTCCCCAGATAGCATATCTATCATAGGATACCTTTACCGGACTCCATAACGATGGAACCATGTCTTCAATGCCTTGAATATCATACTTAGCAGCCTTTGTTTTTGTTGTGTAATTCGTATATTTCTTGCTTGAGCTTCCTCCTCTCAGATACTCGAGGTCATTATTGATGAAGTAATCAACAGGAACTACTTGACGACCTCGATCCATAATCAATGGTAGAGGCTTGCTAAGGTCAAACAGGTATTTCTTTCCTTCAGGGTTATTCCAGTTTAGTTGATCAGTTATAGCTTTATAACATCTTCAAAGTTATACTCGAGTTCTACACGACTTTTACATGTCCCTTTGAGAAGATTAAAAACTGGTCCAACAAGGTGATCTTGTGTCAGGTTATCAATCTTAAGATGGTTCATGACATATGCTGAGAAGTCGATAAGAGTACTCATAAGCTCATCAAAAGAAAGAGGAGGTTTTTCTGCTTGAGTAATTTTGCTGATCCAGGTTTAAGGTGGTCTAAAGTCAACTGATTTTCCAATATTCCAATCCGAATCAGGAGTCGGAGGCCTTTCAGGTTTCTTGAACCAGTCATGCTTTGGAGCAGCCTCAACATTAGGTTGATCATCAGTATCACCCATGTCTTATCCTTGATTCTGTTGCATTTCTGTGTCATCAGCTATATGATTTTTTTTGGGTAAAGGGAGTTACCCCGGTAAAATATATTACTATAAAAAAGACGTTTAAGTACAAAGGATGAAAGTGAAGTCCCTTATCTCAGCCTATTACATAGGCAAGAAACAAGCATCAACAATGCTACTACCTAACCACTACATAAGATTGACATGCCAATCTTATGAACAAACAAGATAGAAATAAAGACTACTTCCTATTACGCCCCTTGAGACAGATATCAAACTGATCACCAAACTGAGTCTCGTAACCATCATAATCATACACCTTATCTTCTTCTAGGTCTTGATCTCCACCACACGAGGAGATAAAACTATCCATGTCATCCATTGAGTTAGACTCACCACTAACACCCCTAGATGAACCATGTTTACAAGATAAGCCCTCGTTAACCTCCTTTGCGATATGATCCACATTTCCATCCTCATCCAACGAGTTTAAAGCCTCAAAAGAGTTCACTCTACTCTTTATATTATTGGAACCATTAGTCTCGCGCTCTTTTGTCATCGATGAAGCACCTTTTCCATGATCGTTTTCCTTAGCCGGTTTCGGCCGATAGAAGTTTGGTTTGGGCTTATTAAGCCAAATACCACTAATATGACTCGTTTTAGCCTTCTGATGAGCCATTTTTTCATTGGTTTTCCTACTTTTGACTTTGGTAAAACCATCCCCATGATTATCCATAGTGGCAGCCGGTTCACTAATGGTCTTTGGGCATGTATCCAGAAAATGCCTAAACATTTTACAATCAATGTAGTAAGGTGGTTTCCACCCATATTCCATGCTAATTACTTCTCTAGTATACCCTTCCCCATCCTCAATAGGAATGGCCATACTAACCTCCTTCTTTAGTTTAGTATCCGTACTTTTTTCAACAAGAGCACGGGCATAGCTGATGCAACCCTAAGAATCACTACACATTGAACTTATAAATGCATCCAACATTATAGGTTTCCCAATTTAGGTAGCAATCAAACTTAACCCATCCTCCGAGTATGCGACTAAAGGAATATTACGCAATTTAATCCATACCGGAACCTTAGTGACTTCATTTCTTGTCAATGGAACATTAGGTGTCCATTTGGATAAGATAAGTGGTGATTTCCTAATCATCCATGGACCACGTTCGAGAACTTGATCCAAACTACCTTTCGAAGCAAATTTAAAAAGGAATACTCTATCGTCATTCCTTGTTACTTTTTCCAAGCCAAATTTCGTGTTATTGACATAATTTTGAACAATAAGAAATGCTAGGATTTTACCAACGAAAAACCCAACAAGAGAGTTTTCATACCTTTTTTTAACGTTATCAATAGCATATTTGGGAAGAACCGATTATCCACCCTCTCCTCATTAACAAGAGCTTAAAAATTAAAATTTTAACACACTTGCTTAGAATTGACAACGCTAGCAAATGACATCGGCTTTGGATCAGCCGCTTTGTTTCCAGCATCATTAATACCATGACCATTTGTTGCTTGGCTCACATCTTCATTACCTGTCGGTTCTGTATGACCAGCAATATTAGTGCAATTATCGTCCATTTTATGGCTACCACTTGTAGCATTGGTCGCATTATCCATATATGTGTCCCCATCTTCACAACCAGCAGTGTATGCAGCAGCCATCTCTTCATCTAAGTTACTAACAATCACTACTTTCCTGCGTACCTTCATAGGTTTTCCATTCGCGTCCAAAACCCTCCCATCAACATTGATCGCACCTGATCTTAGGTTATATGCAGCCTTGCCAGCAGTACTCAAAGATTTAGGCTGATTGTTAATACTACCACTTGTATTTAATGCATCAACAGCCTCGTTAACATGAGGCGAGTAAGTAGTTTTCTTCATAATCAATTTCAAAGGACAACCCCCTTTATCTCCTCCTCCCTTAACGTTACTCATACCAGCTCTAATCACATCACAAATAAATACACATCCACCAAGAAAGAACCAATACCAAGAAAAATAACCAGCGAACAAACCAAAGGTAGATTAGAACAGCAAGAACACGCAATAAGAACCCTAACGTAGTCGTCAACAAAGAAACCCTAAAAACAAATAACATGAAAGACCTAGATCCAAAAGTTGAATTCAAGGAATGATATGATAATCACAAATGTTAATCACACCAATCCAAAACCAAAACAAGACCAAAACAAATCGAATTAAAAGAATGTTAGGGTTAGATTCAATTGCAGCCAACAAAACCCTAAAAATGATGAAGAAATAATAATTTTTGTTGAAGACCGAATCTGAGACAAAAAAATGAAACAAACACGAGTATTGATCACTTTTAATCTAAATAAAATCAACAAACAAAAATGATTAGATCAAGTTGGACGAATTAGGGTTTGAGAAGGTGCCGGCTTGGGAGAGAGAGTTTTTCCATTGCGAAATCAACAACTATATGAATTTGCTCCTCTGCTTAAGCAAACTTGCTAGATTATTTATGTTGAGAGCGTGTAGTTCCTTTGGATGAACTTTTTGACTTTGATTCCTTTGATTTTGATCCTTTTGTTAATTCAGCATCCTTGTTTGTCTTCCGTCTTTATATCTCTTGGTCTGATCCAGCATGAGGGTCTTCATCTTTATCCTTGTCTTCACGGTCTCTTTTTAATGAATATGCTTTTCCATAAGATTCAAAGAGGTCCTTGTTAAGCTTATAAGATTTGACCAGTCCATCATAGAGTTCTTCGTGTTCTTTAACCCCTCGATACGATTGACTTTTCTGCATCTTGTCTAAAAGGATCTTCTTTAATTCAAACTCTGTGAGTGACACTACAGCCTCGTATGTAGATTAAGGTTGAGAAGAAGATTTAGCTAAAATGACATCCTCAAGTGATTTAATAATGGTGCTTTTAATCACAGGAGTCACGAAGTCAGACACTACCTTTGGTAAAATCTGAGGTAATTGAGTCTTTACTTCATCGTTGATGATATCTTGGTTAGGGAGATTCCGACTTCTTCATAATAAGCTCTCAATGTCTGATTGACAAATTCAGTGCCATCATCAGTCCTGATGTTATGAACGGTTGCATTCAGACCAACTTGAATCATTTTGAGGAATTTAATTACGAACTATGGAACTTCATCTTTTGATCATAAAATTTTCACCCATGTAAACCGAGAATAATCATCAACAATAACCAGTATATATTTTCTCCCAGTGATACTTTGAATCCTCATTGGCCCGCAAAGATCCATATGTAGCAGATAGAGTTTTTCTTGAATGGAGTCTTCAGCTTTGGGTTTATGGGAGTGTTTCTTACTTTTACCAAGAGCACATGCAAATCATAAGTGATCCTTATGATACTTTAGTTTTGGAAGACCTTTGACGAGACCTTGTTTAGCAAGAGCAGTGATATAATCAAAGTTTAAATGAGATAATCTTCGATGCCACAACCAAGACTTGGTTTTTGAGGCCTTAGACAAGAGACGTATTGGAGAAGATAACATCAAATTTTCTAGAGACAAAGTGTATAGGTTTGAACCCCTTGATCCCTTAAGCAGATCCACACCTTCTAAGTCATGAATGAAGCAAGTGTGTTTGTGAAAAGCAACTTCGAGATCCGAATCACAAAACTATCCTACGAAGAATAAGTTATGTCCTAATCCTTCCACATAGTAAACCTGAGATATTGTAACATTTCCCATCTGATAGTCTCCATAACCCATAATCTTAGCAATGTGATCATTTCCAAATCTGATGGTACACAAGAATTTACTGACGAAGTTGATGAGTTGAGAGCAATTTTCGGTCATATGCTTGGAGCATCCGGAGTCTAAATACCACAGAACAATTTAGACAACCTCCAATCGATAATAGAAGATGATGGAACATCAGAAATAGTGGATCCCCAAGATTTTTTGTGTTCCTTAGTGTTAGAAGTCTTAGATTCTATAATCTTAGCCTTACTACTGGGCCCTGCAGATCTTGATGCTTTTTGTTTCCTACTATATACCTTAAGTGCTGGGGATTGTGTAATTACTGGTGTTATAGTGGTTTCCTTAAGAGGCACTTCATTAGTGGCGGTAATCCTAGTTAAAGGGCACCTATTTCCAGCTATAGTGAATATTCTTCTAGTGGGTTTCCAACTATATCCAATTTCAGTAAACACCTTACTTGTTAGTTTCCATACTTTTCTCATTTTATTTCTTTTAGATTTAGATTTAGAATGTACATTCACATCATTCACATAATCAACAAGGCACATATCATGATTAGCATCAAACAAATATTTGTTATAGATAGCACACATAGATTCAACCTTAGCATTTATCACAGCATGCTTAACAAGCGCATTACTGATAGGTTCAGAGACAGAATTCTTCTTTTTCAAACTAGATTTAATGTTCCTAGGGTGTTCTTCTACTTTGTTCTTTTGATTTCTACTTGGTGGTTGCGTGATCTTATTGTTCTTTGTATTGCCTGAAGGCTCTGATCAGCCAACACTAGTAGTAGGTTTTACTCCTATAGAAGTCAATAAAGGGTTGTTAGAATATTTGGTTTTAAGAGAATCAATCTGCTTGAGAATGTTGCTTGAAGATGTGCCAGGTTTAACAAAGCTAACTTTTTTGTCCTTGTTCATAGGTGTGACAGCAA
This sequence comes from Tanacetum coccineum, assembly GCA_026074375.1. Taxonomy (NCBI): domain Eukaryota; kingdom Viridiplantae; phylum Streptophyta; class Magnoliopsida; order Asterales; family Asteraceae; genus Tanacetum; species Tanacetum coccineum. The sequence goes on from BQNB010048106.1 coordinate 23,255, forward strand.
CTAATTTCTCAGTAGGTTTCGTTAAACTAGGGCATGTCTTAGAGACCTAGACTAATAATTCATGAACATGTTTTGTAAACATGCAAGCAGATTCTAATTATGGTTTACTAGGATTCTGTTTTCTAGCACATTCTACTAGTCCACGAAGGGTGTCAGTCTTCTCAAGCTAAACCTCATGGGAATCCCTATTGTTCTTAAGTCTCTGAGAAATAGGTTCTTTGTCTAGCTTGAATATTCCTGGAGCAATAGTGGCACTAGGTTTTAAAACAGCAGTATAACATTTTTCCCTTTAAGTTTTCTTAATTCATTTTTTAATGCTGCAGTAGCAAAAACCTTTTCTTGAAGTTGAGTATTTAAATCCGAATTTTCAACAGACTTTGCATTGATTTGAGCAATTAAAGAGGCACATTGTTCTTTTGATTGAACATATGTCTTTCTAATTGAGTCAAATTAGTCATTGTAAATTGATTTCAAATGCTCTCGTTCTTTTCTTAAACTATCATTTTCAGACAGTAATTTTGCCACACTATGCTCCAACTCAATGTTTATTGTTTCAATCTCATTAATGTCTTTCTTTACATTTTCTACACTATCTTTTCCACTCATAGATTTAATCATATCCTTCAACTTTCTTATGATTGTGTCCTTTTCTTATGACTGAGCTTTTAATTCATTTATTTCAAATAATTAATTAAAAGTAGGAGCATTTTGATTTTCATGAAAATTGTCCTTTTAAAAAATTTCTTGATTTAGTTGAGTTGTTAATTCCAAAGAAATGCAATGCTTTTCGAGTGGTGAATAACTTTTCAAAAGTTTATCGTAAACATCTTTTTCAATCAAATCTTTCTTTTTGAGAAGCTCAGTCTCAAGTTCTAGACACTTATTGCATTCATCCACACAAGAGTTATTCACATTCAGAATATCTACATAATTCACAGCAATATGCATAATTTCTTGAGACATGATTTGTTTCAAGAGTTGATCGTTATCAATACTCAGTTGTTTGATTTAAATTTCAAAAGCGTTTTTGTCTACAGAAAATTGATCAACGGTCGCTTCTATTTGGCTAAAATAGTTTGATCTTCAGTAATTTCATCTAAAAGAGTTTTATCAAACGCATTAAATGTATCTTTTAAAACTTTTAAAAATGGAATTATTTAAGTTACAAAACAAGCTTTTGTATGTTCAAAACCCCACGCACCTGTCGTTATAGCATCAGATGTGATTCTCTTTTTCACGACCTTGTCAAAACTGGTGAGTTGATATTTTAGCTTTTTAAGACTTTCATTTATCAAACTTACCTTAGGAAGTTCACTAGGAGCTTCAATTCTAACAGGTGTATGTGACTTAACAGATGTGTTAGGATTATAGTTCGAATGTTTCAACCAGAAGGCTTGTTCTGCAGACAATTCTTTTTTAGTGACAAAACATTTACCAAAATCGTCTTTTATTTTATTCAACTTTGAATAATCAATTGGGGAAATATTAATTTTTTGTTTTATTGAAATTGGATCATTTTATTTATCAAGCATCTTTGATCGACTCTCTTCTTCCAAAATCAATGTCTCTTCATCATCAATCATAAAAATCACATCATGTTCCTTAGCAATAACACTACCATCATATAATGTTGGTTTAATCCGTTGAGCCTTTTTAAGATGGAACGGATTTTGATAACCAAGAGCTTGTTATGAGTGTTATCGTAAAAAACTTGAGGTTTCATTAGCATATGCATTGCTTGCGTAGATCGATACAACTTACAAAGAGTATTTTCAAGTTCTTTATATTGGTCTTCCAAAACTATTTCCTTGTCCATGTATTTAGATTCTTTTTCTTTACATTCTGTTTTGAAAACAGTTAATGTTGTTGATAAAGATTATTTTTCTTTGACCTGATTAGAAAGAGTTTCTTTAAGTGTATCGATCTCCTACTGAAAAGCAGCAAGCTTTGCATTTCTATTCCGAATTAAGTCATCCATTTGAGAATCTATTAATTTTTTACGTTTGTTCAAATCTACATGAAGTCTTTGTTTAAAAATGGTGACACATTCTTTGTATCTCTCACGCTCAGCGGTTAAGGATTCATTTACCATTTTAATTGTCTGATTTTCCTTATCTAAATTAGCTACATAATCAGTAATTTGTTCAACCAAAGATAGAACCAATATGTTATTTGGTGTAGAAGTATTCGTATCCTGAATACCCGCATCTTGTGATTCCTGCAGATATTAAGAGTAAGGAATGATATTGCTATCACTGGTTATCTCATTATCTGAAAAATCCATAAGATATGTTTGTTTAGAATACAACATCTCTTGCACCACCTGATTAATCATATCATTCAGATAAGTGTCAGAGTATGGTACCTTAGAGAGGATATCTGAATCACAGCTTGAAAGATTTGCCATCAGAACCGCTTTGGCCGAGGATATATCATCACAATCCGAGTCATAGGCATCTAAATCCTCAGTCTGAAATGCTAAATTCTAAGGGATTTTCTGCTGAGCAACTTGAACTTCTTCTATTCTAGGGTCTGCTAAGAATGCAAGTTGCTCTTCATCCAATATCTGATCAGCTTCATGAGCTTTGGCTAACATCAACTTCTCCTTAAACCATGCAGCATTTCTTAGCCTTTTTGGCTAAGAGCACTGTCTCGCCATGTGCCTTTCCCCTTAAAAGTTATAACACTTCATAACTCTTGGTTGACTAGCTGCATAATTTCCCCTTGAGGTTGTAGCAATTCCTCTGTTTCTAATGCTAGCAAAACTCTGAGTTTGTCTTCCTTGAACTTGTTGAACTGTGACTATTCCATCTTGAATAGTTGCCTGATTTCTGGGATTAGAAGACGTTCTGAGTTGACTGTTTGAAGGTGGAAACCTTGATGCCACAACAGATAGGAATGTCATTGCTTTGTTAATGCAGTCAACCAGATCCTCTCCTTGTTGAAATGTAGGAACAGCGAGACCAGTGTCCAATTGAGGAAATTCAGCTTGAGGTTGTTGTGTCACTGATGGAGATATAAATGGTTTAGGAGAAACTAATTGTTGTAGTGTTTTGACAGGAGTATGATTTTGTTGATGATGAATGGGTGCTGCATAAACTGGTGTGGATTATTGAGGAGGTGGATGCATTGTAGGAACTGAATGTTATGGAGACCGAGAGGGATTGTATAGAGTTTGAGAATTAACTACCAATGCAAGTGGATCCGGATATCTTTCATGCATGACACGTACTTCCTGAGCATGTCGTTCATGCTGACTGAGGTATGCATACAACTAATACAAACTCTTTGCTAACTTTACATCAGTGACAAACTTGCTCCATTCCGGTGGAAGAGCATTCAAAAACTTGGTATTGACTTGAACTTGCTTCATTTTCATCCCAATAGTATGCATGTTTGTTAATACTAGTTAGAGTATTCGTATTAATATATTGAAGCTTTGTTTATTAATATGTATGTTCATTAAAATTACTATTCTATTGCATATTCTTCTTATTGATCAAAGATTAGATTCTGCATAGTCTTCGATATATTTTACAAAGTTTCTACCATATTTGTGTAGGATTTACCTTGCATAACTAAACCTTACACAAGCTAAGGAATTCAAGATCTATTCAAGTGGGATCAACAAGTGGTATTGAAGCTTGTTGAGAAGATAAAGGTTGGTGAGAGTCATAGGTTTAAGACACGAAAATTAAAGCTTATAAACAATTACTGTGATTAATGAAAACATAGCAGGACAATTATTGTACTATCATACAAGCTAACATGCAAATGTAACCATAACAAGCATGGGAACGGAATGTGTCCCTCGATCCAACAAGTATCAACACTTAGGTAGGAACGTTACTCTGAACCTTAAAAAAACAAAAACATCACTTCACATTGTTAGGAAAACGTTACCCCGATCCAATTATCACAACAAATGTGGTAGGAACAATACCCCTAATCCAAATCACAACAAATGCCCAACAAACTACTATAAGACGTCTCATAGCAAACGCCCTATAAACCACACTTGATGGAATTAAACTTATCATACTTAGGTACTGCTCACAATTACAACTAACAGTAATAACCAAGTTTCGTACAGCTAGACTAACTTACAACTGTAAGCAATAAAGATTAGTACTGCTGGTACTTACTACTGCTTATGCTCAGTTAGTGATGCTGGTTATAAAGATACAACTGTTGCTGACTTACAACTGTTTGAAGACTTACTACTGTTAATAGGACAAAGACAGAGTAAAGAGATAAAGTTTTTGTGAAAAACAAGAATACTTACAAAGATAAGTATTAAAGTTATATTTGTAAAAGATATGTATAACTTATTTGAGTAGGAGATTGTGTGTAATTATAGAAATAATTATGATATGTTAGGAAGGTATTGTAAACCTTGTAGGACTCCTTGGTGTATAAACGAAGGTCCTAGGGTATAGAAAGGATTATCAGTTTTCAATATCTCATTGCAGTTTTCCATTGAATTCGTAGCTTCAAGGTTGTAAACCTGATCACTAAGTTAGAGTGATCGTAATAATATATTGAAACGTGTTGTGTTATATCTTTGTGTCAATCATAATTCACTGTTTGATTAAATATACTTCTTAGTGGTATAAGCTAGATTCTGCATAGCTTATATAATTCAAATTAAAGTTTCATTTTTAGTATTTTTGGATTTATCCAAGGGTACTAAACCTTACAAGCTAAGGAGTTAAAGATCTATTTATTTGGATCAACAAGTGGTATCAGAGTTTGTTGTGAAGCTTTGAATAAGAAGAGCATCCTACAAACTTTGCATTAATGGCATATGCATCTTCAGGAATTTCTTCCAGTTCAGATAATGAGTTAGATTCTTGTTCTAAATCATGTGTTAAAGCTTATGCTACTCTCAAAGAACAATATGACAGTTTGTGTTTAGATTACAAAAAGTCTTAATTTAATTTAGTATTTTATAAAGCTGGTTTACAGTCTATAGAAGATAGACTAGTACACTATAAGAAAAATGAGGTTGTGTTTGAAGAGACCATAAATGTTTTAAAACTTGAAGTTAGACTAAGAGATAATGCCTTAGATGAATACAAAATGAAATGGGAAAAAGCAGAAAAAGAAAGAGATCAATTAAAACAAACATTATAAAAGTTTCAAAATTCATGCAAGTCTTTAAATAACATACTAGAAAGTCAAGTATTTGATAAGTCTAAAACAGGACTAGGATATGATGTAGATACTACAACTTCTCCTACAGTAGAAAGTTTTGTGATTTTATCTGATAAGTCTGGATTAGATAAGGGATATCATTTAGTTCCCCTACCTCTAACAGAGAATTTCATACCTCGCAAACCTGATCTAACATTTATGGATGAAATAGTTGAAAGTTAAAATTTGGATGTTTTACTATCTGTTGTTTAACACCTATAATGAAAAGACAGTTGAAAATAGGGGTGTGTTCAACACAGTTGAATTTAATACTGTTAGGAGAGAGTGTTGTGCCCTAATTAATAAGGAGTTGGTGTGAGATGGTAAGAAGAAAATTGTTTTTCCTACTATTTCTAAAATAGAATTTGTTGGACCTAAACAACCAGAAAAACCAGTTAGGAAACCAGTGAAGTATGCTGAAATGTACAAGTCACAAAGGCTTAGGGGAAATCAAAGGAACTAGAATAATCAGAAGTCCCAATAGCTAGGAAGTGACTTTGTGATGATCAGAAAGCTGTCAATGTATGTGGAAGTTTTGAACACCTACACTATACCTGTAAATACACGAGACACGTTAATGATAAAAAATAGGTTAAACCAGTGTGGAACGACTCAAAAAGGGTGAATCATCACTATTCAACAAGAATAACTCACCCCAATCCAAAAAGAAATATGGTTCCACAAGCTATTTTGATGAGGTCTGAGAGAAAAACAATTAATGCTGCTAAGCCAAAAGTAGTACATAATACTGGATAAGGCTTCACATGTAGGTTTGAAAGCCAAAGAATAAGTAACAATCTCATGTCCCGAAATATGATGCAATACATGTCAATAACTTTGAAAAGATTTGATTACAGATAAAGCACCAAGGAAGATTCAAGTCTGTGATGGCTTGGGTTCCTATAAGAAGATGATTTAGAGGATCCTTCCAAACAGGGGAGGAAAAATGCTCAAATTGATAAAGATCACTTTGGTTTAGATGGATGCACAAACTCAGGGGAGGCATGAGCATGATCAAGAATTTGATGCAAAAATTACTACTGTTGGTGCATAAGTTGATGATATTGCTGCTGAAACTTAAGTGTACATCAAAAGGAGTGCAGCAAAGGCTGAAAGATCAAGAAGATGAAGTGTTTGAAAGAATCCTCTCAAAACAGAAAGTTTAATTTAAGAAACTTGATGATTTGAAGGTTAATCACAAGTTTAGGGGAGGATTGTTGGGAATTAAACTTATCATACTTAGTACTGCTCACAAGTTATAACTGCCAGTATTAACCAGTTAGTACTGCTAGAGTAAAGTTATAACTGTTAGCATAAAGATTAGTACTGATGGTACTTACTACTGCTTATGCTCAGTTAGTGTTGTTGGTTATAAAGATACAACTGTTGCTGACTTATAACTATTTGAACACTTACTACTGTCAAGAGGATAAAGACAGAGTAATGAGATAAAGTTTGTGTGGAAAACAAGAATACTTACGAAGATAAGTATTAAAGTTATATTTGTAAAAGATATGTATAACTTATTTGAGTAAGAGATTGTGTGTAATTATAGAAATGATTATGATATGTTAGGAAGGTATTGTAAAACTTGTAGGACTCCTTGGTGTATAAAAGGAGGTCCTAGGGTATATAAAGGATTATTAGTTTTCAATATCTCATAGCAGTTTTCCATAGAATTCGTAGCTTTAAGGTTGTAAACCCTATCACTAAGTTAGAGTGATCGTATTAATATATTAAAGCATGTTTTGTTATATCTTTGTGTCAATCACATGATCCAGATCATTCACATCATCCAAAACAAGTAGGATCGGCTTACATGCCATCCTCTGTTTTATCACCTTCGTTCCTTCACTAACACTTGATATCTTCAGACTTTCTGTTTTCAGGATCTTTACAAACCTTTGCATTTGGACTTGAGTCAGGCCTTGTCGTTTTGTGACTCCTTGGACATCATCACAAAAGCATCTTCCCTCAAAGTAGGTATACATCGAGTTATAAATAGCTTTGGCAAGATTAGTTTTTCGTATTCCACTAAAGCCACATATTCCAATCATGTGCACCTTATCTGACCCAACAAAACGCAACAAGTTCAATTCACGTACACGGGCATCTACACTAACAAGGTTCTCAGCAACATCTAAGGGTCCGTCCAGCATAAAACTTGAGGATTTCTTGGAGAGTTGTCAATGAACTTGGATTCGTACCTGTTTACCAGAGAAAACAAGAAATAAATAGAGTGAACTTTCAAACGAATTTATAAAAGAGACGAAATTTATTGCACCGCAATAAATTTGAATGACAAGAAATATGATTGCAATAACACAAATTTACCCGTTTGTCATTTCCTGGAGATCGAATCCCGATAGATCATATGCTACACATAATGCTTCCTTCCATTTACCCACCTCTGCTCTATTTAAAACATCATGTTGCGCAAACGCTTCAGCATAGCTCCCTGTTTGTTTCCTCACCACAGTAGGTTTAACATCATAAAAGATAATCTGAACCTCATATTTGGGATTTTCGATCTTCTTGCACTATAGTATTTTGACAAGTTCCCTCAAACACCATGATGAAGAAGCATAATATTTGGAGAAGATAACTATCAAAACCCTCGACTCTTCGATGGCTTTGTATAGTTGAGGGGATATGTATTCTCCTCTAGGCAAATCGTTATTATCTCTAAAAGCGTGAATCCCTTTTTGCTCGAAGTTGTTGAATAGATGATCCATGAAGTTTTTTCGGATATCTTGACCTCTAAAACTTACAAAGACATCATATTTCCACCGATGAGGAATTAATGGACGTAGTAGCCATTATCGATAATGAGATCATGCTGTGTTCACAAGTAAAATATTTCAAAAAGAGTAAAAATACAGATGAGATGAAACACTGAGGACATACATGCTAGTTGCTTATATGTACGTCTTGGACAATTTTATCTAACTTAATCTAAAAAAAAAGCTTGTAAGGATTGCATTTCAAAAACTTAATGTATAATTTTGCAATTCAATCTTGATAATACTATTTTCTATTGCTCACACTAATGTAAAAATCTGGTCTAACAAATGATAACTTTGACGGAATGACCCTAAAACTATCACGATCCTAAAAACTACAACAATCCTACCTTAAAATTTACAAATATGCTTCGTTATAAAATTTACAACAATCGAAGGACAAAACCCAAGTTACGCATAACCACCGAAGGTCAATTACTCGGTAAAAAGTAGGAAGACGGGTGAAAAACCGACCATGACCCAAACATTTGACATAAAATTTTTGCTTCGTTATAAAAATAAGGATATTTAAATCAAATAATAACTTTTAACGTATTGAAATGATAACTACACTAGTTAAAATGGAGTATGGTTAGCATACATACATAGAAAAAAGAGTTATAAGATTTGCTTGGTTATACATAGAGATGACTTACAATATAACGATCAAAATGGAAGTCTTCGAAATGAATGATTGAATGCGATCAAAATGGAATTTCCAGTTGCGTTAGAAAGAGTAAAGGCAAAGTGGTTGGTCGACTCCAAGTCCACTTCAATTTCATTTCCAGTCCCTCCATTTTAAGGTAACATAAATTTGAGCAATCATTTGTCACGTGTCCTTGTCAAATATAAATTTTCGCGCGTTATTGCGGGGCGTTAAATTTTCGCGCGTTATTGCGGGTTGTTTTTTTTTTTTTGTATTTTGTATTTTGTGCGGTTTTATTTTTTCAGTCTCATGTTTAATAGTTTGCTTTTTTCTTATATGGGCTTATGTGTTGGGTCTCATGTTTAAAAGTTTGTTTTTTTTTGCTATACGGGTTTTTTTAATATAATTTTATGGGATCACATGTGCCTTAAATGACGACCACGCGTTGCTGCAGGGCATTTTTTTATTGTATTTTGTGCGGGTTTATTTTTTCGGTCTCATGTTTAATAGTTTGCTTTTTTCTTATATGGGCTTATATGTTGGGTCTTATATTCAAAGGTTTGTTGGATTTGGGTAAATATGTGTTATATATTTGGGCTTATGGTTTTTAGTAGCATAAAATGACACAGTTTAATGCAATCTAGAGTTGTACGTTTGTGACCCTGTCGATTATTTTAAAGTTATTAGGTATCGAATATATTTTCGCTGGTATTTTTTTATCTAAATAAATCGGTATTTTTGTACTATTTTCCCCCTATTTTGTGCCAACAAATTATTTATTTTTTATTTTTATTGGCTACTAAAAAAAAAAAACTAATTGGGCCGGCCCAAAGTGGGAGCCCAACGAAAAGGTACTGTAGCAAGGGGCATGAAACTACGTCGTTTCATGCCACCTTTAGTATATGTATATAATACTATCATTTTCGCACAATACGACGTCGTTTTGGCACGGGCCGAAAACGACGACCCAACAGCCGGCCCAAAATGAAAAGAAAAAAATCCCGGCCCAAAATATATAAAAAAAAGTTGGATATATACACAATTCGCTTTTGCAGGGGTACATATATTAATTCCCCAATTGTTTATGCTCCTATAAATACCTACCTTACAACATATTAATTTAATACGATCAACTAGAGTTAGGGTTTGAAGTTTCGGCTTAAAGTCGTACGTATGGCTACATCATGGATGTGTTGCTCGGTAGGGATTTTATTCCATCATTCAAGGTTATTCATCAAGGTAAATGCACAATATATAATATATTATTTATATTTATTAGTGTATATAAATTATATATATATACTATATTTACTCATATATATATATATATATATATATATATAGTGTGAGGTTCTTTTCAGAACCAAATGAATGTACAAAACTGCGAGAACCAATCTGGACCCTTTATAATTTGATCAATGGATAAAATGATGTGTGGCAGAATTGTAATTAAACTAAAAATCTGTTTTAATTATCTAAAAGCTATAAGGGCATTAATGTAATTTTGTGTACTAACTTTATAAAACTGCTCCTAATAATTAAACCAAAAAAAAGTTCGATGATAAAAAAACTACTCCTATAATTATGTATCCTCTCTCTCTCCCTTGCAAAAAAAAAGTTGTACATCTTAATCTCATAACTCTAGATCTCATCCACACCCTCTCTTACTTTCATTAAATTCGAGATCCCATAAACAAAAATCGTCCCTCCCATTTGAAAATGTTCGAGTTTCGTTCGGTTTTAAGATCGGTTTTGTGATAACTTTTGTTATTTGCTCTTTTATATCCAGGTTTTCGTTTAAGGTTTTAATTTTTTTATAATTTCTGTTTAGTGGTAAGATTGCATATAAGTTTTATTTTTAACCTCACAAATGAGGGGTAGATGTAAATATGTATATGTTGGAAGAGTACATATGTGTTTTATCATTGATATGAATTATGGACAGACCATGGCCATGTGTGGCACATACCACCTATCAAATTGCTTTGTGAAGTGTGGTATTATAGCATTAGCGGTATGTATAGCAGATTGGCTAATATGCTATGCCAAAATTGTCCAGCGAATTAAGCTAATGAGCATTTTAACTTAAGCCCATTTATGTGAAAACCAATGTAGCCCAAGTAAGTGAAATTGTTTGTTACGTTTTGTAGCGAGCGACCGAAAATTCGAAACACCAGCACTTGCATTGAAAAATTGACTCAAGCTTAGATATCTTTTGATTTTTTTAGACTCCCAATGTTTTATGTGTGCATTTATGTTATGTTAAATAGGTAGTTATTATTTTGTGCGTATACATTATAGTGATAGTTGTTAATTTAACAACGATTGTAATTAAGTGTGCATATGTGTTATGCTGGTTTTTGATAGTTGTCATTTAACAATGAATAGTTTGTGACCAAGTGTGCATATATGTTATGCTACTTTATTTATCAAAAATAGCTTATGAGTAATTGTGCATAGATGTTATGTTAGTTTATTTATCAAGAATAGCTTATGAATAAGTGTGCATATGTGTTTTGCTAAATTATGCATATATGTGAGACTACTTGTTATGACTTGTGACTAAATTCGTTTGCATCGATCTGCTATAAGAAAGGATTGTGCATACGGGTTTTGTTATTTGTTACAATTAAATAATTCGTTTATTAATTGTTTGTTGTTTTGCTTGTATCAGATTGGTGAATATGATGATAAAAATTCAAGACCTATGAGTTGATATTGAACAAATATAAACATCAAGTGCATGCATACACGAAGATCATTTGTGGCTTTTCAAAAATGACGAGCATGTTTTTTTATTATTTTGTATTTATAATAGAATAAAATGTAACATACAAGTATATAAATTAAATCTCGTATCTAATGTCATTCTCTTTATTTGTTATAAATTTTGAGGTTGTTTATCAAGTATTTGTAAATGAAAAACACGAGTGCACTTGTGTTTCTCAACCATTTATCCTATAATAAATAAAAGGTGATTTTCTAGACCTATAAAAAAATGGTACTGAAATAACAACAATAATAAAAAAATCCAATAAAGGTTCATTTCAAAAACGTCAGCTTACTAAAATTCTGGATTTTATAAAAGAGAAAATAAATGTTAATTAAAAACAATAATTAAGAAAATACACTTTTACTTAAATACCCTTTTCATTTAAATAAAAATCATATTAAATAGAAAATAATTGATTGGTTAAAATTGGTTCTTGCAGTTTTCGACATTCGTTGGTTCTAAAAAGAAAACCCTTCCCTATATTTATATTTGTAATATATGTATATATACTATATATATACGGATATATATATTTATATTATATATATAATATATATTATTTATTATATTTATTTTTAATATATATATTATTTATATATATTATATAATATATACTTTAACGTTATGAAGATGGCTATTCCTTTATTTTCTTTGGGTTTTTACTCATTTCTCGTTGAATTTCCTCGAACCGTTTGGATAGTTATTTCGTTTTAGTTGTTGGGTATTTTTTTGTATTATGTGTTGATGTCGCACTTAGCCCAAGTGCATCGAGTTGTTTTACGAAGTTACCACACAACCATGATACCAAAACATTTGATAACGAGAAATATAGTTTTGTAATGAGAATGAGGGGGTTTTGTTTAATATGAAATATGCGGTTTGTAATGAGTTCATGAGCGCGAGCGATTTTATGTGAGTAAGAACAAACGTTTGTACAATAAGGCAATTTTGTACAAAATGTTAATAAGGTGAAATTAATGTTAGGTCGTGGCCGGGTAACTTTGTGCATTCTGTAGAGATTATTTGTGTGGTTATTATCATCTGTTGAGGTGAGTTCTCGTAGCCTCACTTTTTAAATCTTTTCTGTTGGGGGAAAATGATACTCAAATGTGTTTTGAACTGATTTTCTGAACTGTGCGAAATGTGGTTTTGTTTTTAGGACAATGTTATGTGCTTATAACTGCTATGTGAATATTATGTGGTTTGTTTGTACTTGCGTTCATCAAGGTGCATGGCAATGCATGTTATTAGCATGGATTTGCTATGTTTGTGATGGTCTTACCCTAAGTAAGTGCTCTAGCTGGTAGGCTTTAGGTGCGGGTGACCTCGAAGTTGCGACTCTTAGAGCATTTGTATATGTTGGTGTGATGACTAGCACGGGGATGCTATGTCATGGTGTGTGATTAGCAGGGATGCTAAGTCATGAAATTAGAATGTTTTGCATATATTCACTGTCATATTGTACAATTGTCCAACTGTTTGAAATATTGGCATAGCGACTGGGTTTTCTTCAAACCTACGAGCTCACCAACATTATGGTTGACCTTTTCGAGTATCATTTTTAGGTGTGGAGCGTCTCAAAGCAGACAACACGGTATGAGTGAACCAGTTAGACAAAGTCTCATCGATTGAATCAAAATTTGAATTGAAAATCAATTGACGTGCCACTTGCTAAAGTGATTTTATGATACATCGAGAGTTTTATGCATTTCAAAATTCGTCAACCATCAATTCATAGTCTGGACCGAATTGATATCCAGTTTTAAGAGTTTGATCCATATAGGATCTTACAAGTCACCTACCGCAGAGCTTGTTTGATGTTGGCTCTGGAAGGATTTCCATCATCATTGTGAATACTTAAGTATCACTCTGATGTTCTAGCAATATCACAAGGATAATGCGTAGGACTCTTAAGATATTACTTGTTTTCACAGTGTGTGAGTAACAAATATATCGGAATAGTATCCTAGTGAGATTTTTGGATGATCTCTTTATTGGCTCTAGACTCAATAGTACACATTTGGTTTTAGTAATCAAAGGCTGGAACAGACTGCCACCTTTTAAATACCAACTAACTCGGAGTGAGAAAGTCGATAGAAATGTGTGTAATCTCCGAGAGAAATGAAATAAGAGTCTTTTGAGAGACCTTGAGTGGCCGGGGAGGGTTGTGCATTGCATCACTAGGTCTATGATGACTATCTTCAATACCAGACAACAACTTAGTGTTTTTGATAGCATATGTATTGACCCGGTTTCTGCCTAAGTGTAAAGAGGGCTTCTTTCCTTTCACCCTTTATCTTGACTTTTCTTTTTCATTATTCAACCCCTTCAATGCTTACCAAGACTTCATCACTAACAAATTATTGGGTTTGTTCTAGTGTTAGCTCTGTCTTAGTCCGCATTTTCCCCTTTTCTCACTTTTCCCCTTTTTTTATCATACCTATGGAATTCTATTCTAACTAATGGAATGTCCCTAGGTAGATCCCTTTGGTTCTAGTTGGATCATGGGAACGAACACATATACCTAACCACCTTATAACTCCAACAAATTAAATACATGGTCGGTCTTTTGGTATTGTTCACAGCCTTAAAACCATTTGAAAACATCAATCAAGGTACTTAGATAAAAACCAAAACATTTAGTACCTCGATGGTTTTACTTTTCAGAAAAGCTCCCCCTGCATATCTGCATCGATAATTAAAAATGTTTAGCACATACGAGGAAGGAGTTCACACATGAGTCTTTAAGATCACATTATACAAGTTATATATATTTTAATCACATTTTCTCCCCTTATCAAAAATGTCAAATCTTTTGATATTTTAGATATCAATTGATTCAAATATGTATGAAAATTATTTAGGGAGAAAAATGTTCTAATTATATATCAAGCCTTTTATTGGGAACATTTTGATGCCTCCCCTCAAATTATGAGGGATTTATATGGTGTTTGAGTATGTTAATTTGAATTTTTTTGAATTTACTAAGAAATTCTTGAAAATTCATACTCAAACACTATATATGCCTATTATTAGTCCTACACTACTTATTTACATATTCACAAGTTTATTGTTTACAAGGTATGACCTGAATGATAAGAACAACATATGACAGAATCAAATGGTTCGTTGAAGTAGTTCTAGGTCTTCCCTGTAATCTCTCCTACCAACGAACTTTTCCAAGCTCCTCATTAACCTTCTTTCTAGCAGCAGCTGATCGATAGCCTTGATCACGATGCGAGACCTCTTTCTGTCTAAAATACTCCATCTTCTCTTTAGAAAGTAATCCATCCTCAGGTTTGAAGCAATATCATGAAGAACAGATCTAACAGATGTGAGCGTCCCGTCACTAAACTTGTAGAGTTCATCCATGCGCATCAACCTGTTTCTTTTGTACTTGTCTTCATAGATAACTCCTTGAGGATTGTTGTATGCAGTGTATGGAATTATGTTGGAGATGTCGGACCTGAATGTCTCTGGCTTGGTGATATTGAGCTTCTTCTGGTAGATTTTGACTCCCAGTTGAAGGTCTTTAACCCGTTTAAGAATGACAATACGTTTGGTAAACATCCGTAATGCCTCAACCAAGTCAAAAATGACATCTCTTTCAAGATTGAATAGTTTCTTTTGAACCAATAGAAGCAGCATATCTTTAATATCGTGTAGGTAGAGTCTTGGAAAGTCACTTCCTTAAATTTGTATAATTGTTGATCTTCTCTTCGAACTTCAATCTCCTCCAAATAACTGTAATCATACAACTTCATAACTTTTACTTTGGTTAATCCTATAATTCTTTTCGTAGAGTACACATCATGTTTGGACACCCTATTTCTTGCGAATCCATAGAATCGTCGTCGTTTAGGACCCCAGTGAGAAATTCCCCAGACAACATATCTATCATATGATACCTTTACCAGACTCCATAACAATGGAACCATGTCTTCAATGCCTTGAATATCATACTTAGCAGCCTTTGTTTTTGTTGTGGAAGTCATATATTTCTTGCTTGAGCTTCCTCCTCTCAGATACTTGAGGTCATTGTTGATGAAGTAGTCAACAGGAACTACTTGACGACCTCGATCCATAATCAACGGTAGAGGCTTGCTAAGGTCAAACAGATATTTCTTTCCTTCAGGGTTATTCTAGTCCAGTCGATCAGTTACAGCTTTATAACATTCTTTAATGTTATACTCGAGTTCCACACGACTTCTACATGTCCCTTTGAGAAGATTAAAAACTGGTCCAACAAGGTGATCTTGTGTTAGGTTATCAATCTTAAGATGGTTCATGACATATGCTGAGAAGTCGATAGGAGTACTCATAAGCTCGTCGAAAGAAAGAGGAGGTTTTTCTGCTTGAGCAATTTTGCTGATCCTAGTTTGAGGCGGTCTAAAGTCAACTGATTTTCCAACATTCCAATCAGAATCAGAGGTCGGAGGCCTTTCAGGTTTCTTGAACCAGTCATACTTTGAAGCAACCTCGACATTGGGTTGATCATCAGTATTACCCATGTCTTGTTCTTGATTCTGTTGCATTTCAGTGTCATCAACTATATGAATTGGCTCATCTGCTTGAGCAGACTTACCAGATGATTTAGGTTGAGAGCGTATGGTACCTTTGGATGAACTTGTTGACTTTGATTCCTTTGATTTTGAACCTTTTGTCGATTCAACATCCTTGCTTGTCTTCCGTCTTTTCATCCCTTGGTCTGATCCAGCAGGAGCGTCTTCATCTTTATCATTGTCTTCACGGCCTCTTTTCAATGATACTGCTTTACCATATACCAGGAAGAGATCCTTGTCAACATTGTAAGAATTTACCAATGCTTTATAGAGTTCCTTGTGTTCATAAACTGTAAGATTCGACTGACTCTTTTCCATCTTGTCAATCAGGATCTTCTTTAACTCGAACTCTGTTAGTGACGCTATAGCCTCATATGTAGATTGAGGTTGAGAAGAAGATTTAGCTAGAACAACATCTTTGAGTGATTCAATGACTGTGCTTTTAATCACAGGAGTCGCAAAGTCAGACACAGCCTTTGGTAGAATCTAAGGTAGTTGAGTCTTTACTTCATCGTTGATGATATCTTTCACTAATTTCTCAATAAGATCTATGTATCTCTCCTTCTCAGCTTGAGCTTCCTTCTTAAATTCTGTAGTGTATGACCAGAGAGCCTTTTGAATAGAATCTCCATCTCCAAGTCTTATGCCAAGATGGGCATCCACCATTACAGGAATTTGTGATTTTATAGTTGCGAGGAGTTGAGCAGATTGGTCAGCTTGTTTGAGTTCATACAGCTCCTTTTCCAAGTTAGAAACTCTTTGATTGAATTGAAATAAGGATGAAAAGTCTGGAAGGGCAGGGATTGAGGTTTTAGTTGGTATAGGAGTTGGTGTGGGAGTTGGTGTAGGAGTTGGTGTTGATAGTTGTGGAAGAGGAGTGACTGGAGAAATAAGCGGAGGAATGGTTGTTGCAGCCGCTGTTGAGGTTTCAGGGATTACCATTACAAGTATGGTGAGAAGTGAGGGTGTCTGATTACTTGGTTCTTCATGACGAACATCGACATTCATCATGGTACTGATTTCATTGTCAGCTAGTAGAACGTTATACAAGTTTAGAAATTAAGTGGCAAAGTCGGATGAGACAGAAGAACTTTGCAGTGGAACTTCAGTCTTCTGTGTGTCATGAACAGTTGTAAGTGTTACATGTGCATCATTTTCAACTTGATCATATGTAGTATCTTGAGTAACATCATCATGACCAGCATCAGTCATCTCTGCATCTCCTTTCCCTTCTTCTCCATGCTCTACATCTTTCAACTTCACATTCACATCTTTATACAATTCCTCATCAATGCGATCATACTCTTCTTCATCCACATGTTCGTTTTCATCATCAGTGGATTTATAGCTTGATGGAGTATGCACATACTCATCTTCATATTCTTCTTCTATATCATCATCATTCTAATTAAGATTAGGATTCTTATCTTCATCAGATTTTGTCCTTTCACTCTCATGGTCATTATTACCACCATCGTCATTACTGTCATCTTCATTACCATCATCATCAATGACATCATCATCATTACTATCATTATCATCTCTACTTTCTCCCCAAGACTTGTTTTCACTTTCAAATTGATCTTTGGGCACATTGGGAATCCCTGGTATAGTACCAGTTCCTTTATTTGTACCAGTTGTTTTGTCTTGAAGCTCATCAGGAACCTTTGGTTGAGAACCAACTCCATCACCTGAGCCACTTGCTTAATGAGAATGAGTTTCCCTTTTGCTCCATTTAAGAACTTTCTTTATTTGAGCATCTTCTAGTAAAGCAGCCTCAAACAACAAATCAATGCCTTTGCTTATATTAGTGATTGTTGGTGCCTTCTTCTTCGACACAGACACACCAAGATTGTTTCTGATTTGTACACCAGTTGACCATTTTCTTGAAGGCTTCTTTGAAGAAACATCTTTCTTAGGTGCAGACTTCTTAGCAAGTTCAGGATGCTTAGCCCACTTATGCTTCTTTGCAGGTTCTTCTTCTAAGACAAGAGTCTATTTCTTTGAAGGTGAAACAATTTTCTTAAACTTCATTGCTTTCTTGGGAGTAGCTTCTCTAGTAGCAAAGGCAAGATAAATCTTATATTCTTTAGAATCTTGAATTTCTTGATTGATCATCTGTTCAAGAATCAGAGCTACATACTTCTGATAATCTTCTATTTTGGAGACATATTTTAATGTACCCAACAAGCTATCATCTCAAATTATGTGTAGATTTATCCTGTTCCTCATAGAGATGGTTTTATCTTTAGAGATGAAATGATTGATGATAACTTTAGTGAATCTTGGGTAGGGCATGTTCTCTTTACATGCAAAACTTATATCTCTGTTGTCTGCTTGAAACATAAAATCTTCCCACAGTAAAGCAACAAAGTCAACATTCTTTTTGTATAATATTCTTCATAAGATTTAAGCTCTTGACGGCCTGAACCTAGCAAGACCTGCGGACTTCCCAGAGATGCACCTATTGATGACAGCAGCTAATGTTCTCCAGGACTAGTGCATTTGATCTGTATGGATCTCAGATAACATATCACACTTGCCAGTGTACCCAAGATCCTTAATAAATGGAACCATTTCTTCATCGGAGGGAGGTTCAACAAAATCTTGGTTAGGGAGTCTGGGACAGATCTGGAGGATCTCACAAAATACTTCGTGTCAATTCGGAACTTTTGTTTATCCAGCTTGAACTGGTATGCATCTGTATCTTTGATCTTCTTGATGGTGTTCCAGAATTGATGCATATATATTTCAGGAACTTCAGCAGTGATCAGGAAAGCGGGATAGCAGGGAGAGAGTTTAAGAACATCCATAGTGACTTGAAATGTGGGTTCTCTTTGTGGCTTGTTGAACTCAATTCTCATGTTTCATTTTTCAATCTTGAGTCGTTTCTCGGGAGCAACCAAAGCATTGTCAAGATCAACTTGTTGAGCGGCAACAGGATTCATGTTTTTACAAAGAATTTTCCAATACAGTTTATATACAAACAAATTTATATATTACTGACTAATTAATTTGATTCATGAGGATAGACTTAGAGAAGCAGTTTATAGTCATTAACTAGACAGATTTAACATATTTTTATCAAGCATTCAGTCAAAGTACAAGACGAAGGACATTAATCAGAAAGTCAACTTAAAGGGTCAACAAACTAATAATTGGTCAAACACAGTCAATTTTGCAACTTACATACGATATAAAGTAGAATTAACCTAAAATAAGTTATCTAGTGAAAACTTTTAGGTATAAATCACCCCTTATACTTCTGTGCATAAGTCGCCCCATTGACTACAAATTGTATAAATCGCCTCCATTTAATTAGTGTATAAATCGCCCTTAGTGACAAACATATAAATCGACCCCTTAAGTCATGGCGTATAATTCGTCCCCTATATGGAACTCGTATAAATCGCCCCCTATATAGAACGTATAAAACGCCCCCTTATAAATGAGGTGTATAAATCGCCCCCTTATATCAGATATGTATAAACAGCCGCCTTAAAATTCATACTATCACAA
>BQNB010048107.1:3235-42733 GCA_026074375.1 Tanacetum coccineum
TTTTTTAACTAACTTTCTAACTACTTTGTAACTGTCTTTTGTCAGCGGATTGGGATTAGCCCAATGATTGGGTTTGGCCTAGTATTTTCTTAGTAGAGACTCAGATACGGACTGCCACCGAAAAGCAAAGGTTTATTGCGACATCTTATTCTTGAGCAGCTTATCTGCGCGTAAGACATCTCATTTGATACCCTAGACGCTGAATAGTCACATCTTGAGGATCGGTATTGGGATCCCGTTCTCATCATTTTCGAAGGTTATGCAGTTTCGCATAAGACATATAAAAAGCTTTTCGACACCCAATTTGATGTACAGTTACGAATAAGGACTGCCGTTTATGGCGATACTTACTGTGCGTTTGGTTTGGTACCAGTGAACTGAGAGCTGTTAACAAACTGAGGGTTCACAGCGCAACGTAAATTATCAAAATTGTTATACATGAGGCTCAGAAGGCTTAGATAGGCTAACAAACGACGCAATAAAATATGTCCGCCATGGCTGCAACTGTATCAACTTGCCCCGCTAAGATGCGGATAATCTCAGTTCTGTCGAATCTGGGCATACTCATCATAGCCTTTTCGAAATTGCAAAAACAAAGTTCCATGACACCATTATTGGCTCGTAGAAGGTATTTGAAAGCCAAAATTAGCGGTCTCGCTACCATGAACGAGTAAAGGTTTACCAAAGAGGCTGGCAAGCATAATACAACATCGTAATACACACCAAGGATTTTGGGACCGTCACATATTTTGATGATCTAATATGTGGATGGTGTTTCTTAAGATGCAGAATCTATATGATATTTTGATGTAATAGATATGATGACAATGGATGAAAAAAAAAAAAATATTCTTATGATCGATGATAGAAATTTTCGTTATCAAAAGATTAAAAAAACATGATATGATATCAATTCATATGCATAATCATCATACATAAAAATAATGTTAACGCCGTGGATTCTTTTTGTCAAACAGAACGATACTACCAATATATAAAAAAAGGGGAACTCCTTTTTTTCCTGTTAGCGCTTCAAAAACTGCTTCCACGTACGAGCCATAGTAGACACTGTTGTGTTCTTGACTCAAACTTGGTACTCTCAACTCTCATATATAGTTGTAGAATCCTAATCATTCTCACGCTCTCCTCTCTCACATAAACAGATCACCCAATACCAATATCAATTCACTCTTCTCCTCCATCAACTCATCCACAACTTCTTAATGTGGCCGCAACAAAAGATCTGCTTCGTACTGCATCTCTGCCCCGAGGTACCTTAGTTACGTTATGATCCGGCAATGTCACCTTTTTCGGTAACGCCTACATTAACATAAACTAACATGCTTAGGCTTAGTTTTTGTTCTTTCTATGTTCAACTCATGATAACTCGAAAATGAGGATGAGTTTTCATTTATGTAGATTTGCTTTGGGTTTTAGTTTCTGTTATTTGCAGCCATAAGCCCATAATGACTTAAAGATGATGGTGAGGTTTGTTTCCTTTTTATACATCTACATTTGTTTTTGTTTTTAGTATTTGCATTTTGTAGCCCCTTAAAGATGACAGTGAGGTTCTTTTATACGTAGCTTTTGATTTTGTTCTTTTTCTTTGCAGCTCATAATAACTCAACGATGATGGGAGTGTTTTGTACCATATATCATCGTATGTAGCAAATTTCTATTTTCTTTTTAATATATTTATTTTATAATGATTCGAAGGTGATGGTGATATTAAAGAGTTATAGAAAATTGAATGGTTGTGGCTAATAAGGAGATTAATGTGGGTTGCGCTAACTGAAGTCGCGAATCCAAACAAGATGGAAGATGATATGATACTCATATGCTATTCTTTCAAGAGTTAAATTTATTTTCGCATATTTAAACATAAAACTTTATGTAGATATTGCCATTAGTTATGAATTGGGAGTTGATTGGATATATACATAACTATAAGCTTTCACAAGGAATAATAAGTATATAATAAAAGGTACTCATAAGATGTAATGTTACTGAGTTACTTACTCTGTTTCCAAAAAAAGTAAGAAGAAGCAATGTTATTATGTTGTTGAGAAGAAGATGCAATGTTGGTATGTTACTATGTTAGCATGTGTTATTGTGGATGTGTGGTACCATTGTACAGTGAGGGTGTATGGTGCTCCAGGAAATGAGTAAAAAAGGTATGGACCTATGAGATGTTTTTTAGCTACATGAGGCTATGACTGTGAGGGTGGCGTGATGTACCATCGTTTTTTTAGAAGCATTGCCAATTTTTTTGAAAAGGTTACAAAGGAATCAAACTTACATCAACAAAGGCTTCCAGAGGGGAGCCAACCCAGAACAAGAATGCAGCCAAAAAAAAACTTTGATGTTAAAACAAAACAAAAAAGGCAAAACTAAAAGAGAAGTTTGTAACTAAAAATGTAATATTTACAATTCCTGCAAGACTTATGTTATATGTACCCCTGAAACACCATTTGTACCCCTTGGTTTTTTGCGTTTTTTCTGTGGTATTTTTTTTTGTATTTTTATAATTTTGTATATGTTATAAAACTGTGACACGGAGAAAACGGAACGAAAAATATAACGTTTAACAGGTCAAAACTATAAAACTGTCAAAAATTACGAAATAAAAAACTGTGTTGCACTGTAAAAAAGGGGGTACAAAAGTAATCTTTTGTACCTTTTAACACTATTGAGTGGGTCAGGGGGTACCAACAGGGGTACCTTCCTGCAAATAATATGCCATATTCTTGTTGGCAATTTTTTGTAAATTGGAGTAATATTGATAATGTGTATCATGTAAATTCTAAATTAACTTAAAGACTCTAACTACACAACACAAAATTATACAATATACTAAACATCAAAACGCTATTTTGTCTTTTTCTGCACATGACGTTGGGCCAAAACTATAAACCCACTACCGGCCTAATACCAGCCCAATGTAAAAAAAAACTTTCGGCTGACCAAAATAAAATTATACAATATACTAAACATCAAAACGCTATTTTGTCTTTTTCTGCACATGACGTTGGGCCAAAACTATAAACCCACTACCGGCCTAATACCAGCCCAATGTAAAAAAAAACTTTCGGCTGACCAAAATAAAATAAAAAAGAAAACTTACAAAACGGTCCCTCAACTTTTAACTATTTACGTCTTTTTTATAGAATAAACTTTATTTATCAAATATATAGCGCGACAAAAAAATATCATCGGAAAGATCTTCGAATTGCGAACAAAACGAGCCTAATATTGCAATGCTTCTGACATACGCACGATTTTATAAAAAATATTGGAGTTTAATATAAATAGAAAAAAAAGAGAATTTACAAACCGGCCCCTCAACTTTTAACTATTTACGACTTTTTTATATAATAAAATTTATTTATCAAATATATAACACGTATCTACCGATTCATTCAGATCAAAAAATACCCTCGAAAAGATCTTCCAATTGCGAACAAAACGAGCTCAATATTACAATGCTTCCAACATACGCACGATTTTATTAAAAATATTGAAGTTTAATATAAATAGAAAAAAAATAAACAAATTTTACAAACCGTACCCTCAACTTTTAACTATTTACGACTTTTGTTAACTAAATATTTTGCTAACCAAATAAGTAAAACATAATATACTCACCCCAACGAAAAATACTCATTCAAATTCCGTGATTGTTAAAAAAAATGCTCAGTGAAATAAAATACATATGTTGCATACAAGTCAGCCCCGCCACAACGCGCGGCCCCCATTCCCACTCAATATTCATTCAAAATCGATTCGAAAAAAATTATGTCCCGCGGCAACGCGCGGCCAATATTGCTTGTTATATATTGAATACAGTTTCTTTACTACTATATGACAAACGAAATATGCTAATTTGCTAAAAAAAAGATGAAGCATGGTGCATGCTTGTAGATTGAACTGTAGGGAATGGGAGGAGCGTTGAACTATTGTCCTCTCAAATTAAAACTTAGATTTGGAAGTTGTGTTAGGTGAAGAAAATGGTATCAGAAGTATGGTGTTGTAAAAGACGTGGACTATTTTATCATTAAGGGATCACAGCGGGTCTGATCCTCAGATTTAGATGGCTAAATTGAGCCGCCTCCATTAAATCATCCCGTCAAACCACTCGCCTCTCTCTCGTCAATAAAACCAGAGATAAAAAAAATTAGACACTATGAAAACCACAGATCTACCTTACTGTTCTTTATCTTGTTGCTGTTTGCCATTAAAATCATATCCACAAGTGGCTCATCAACAAAATAGCAAAATACCAGTATTGATTCATTAATTGGTCTATAGGACTACTACTGATTGTCGTTAGTAGATGATGGACAGGAAGGATTTGTTTGAAACGAAAGCTAATGGAAGGAGTGATTGGAAAGCTAAAGAGAAGATTTTGTGTTCTGTCATTGGTGGTTTTGGTGTTGACTCTGCAACTCTATCATTATAGTTATTTAATTGTTTTTTTATGTCGAATCCAGGGTATTAATTCCCGAGACGACTTTTGTTGGTGTCGAATCTAGAGTTCTTATTCCCGAGACGACTTTTTCTAGCTCCTTGCTAGTTTTAATAAATTTGCCGTTCAAAAAAAAATTATCATTAAAGGATCACGTCATGCAATAAATAAACTTTACTTAATCTCAACTATCTTTTGAAATGTAACTATACAATTAGATAATTTCACAATGTCATTAGGACACAAATGTTAAACATAGGGTTCTCTCTATTTTATCATCAGGACCAATGTTTTGAAAACCGGGTCTTTAATCGACCTGGTCAAGTCATCGGGTTACCGGTTGAACCAACGAGTCAACCCGGTTTTCATAACTAAAAAATATAATATATTTGCAATAATACTAATAAAGTATATATATAAATCATGAATATTTTATATATTTAGCCTAAAAACTATTTACTATCAGATATAACATGTAAAAATAAAATTTTGTTGCAAATATATATAATTAAATTGCTTTATTTGTAAAAAAACACGAAAAAAATCAAAACCCGGTTTAATTTTACCTTTTTTTTTGACCGAAACCGATTCAACCGGGTCGAACCGAGTTTCAAAACATTTATCAGGACACAAATGTTATGCTATTAGGACAAAGAAACGCAATTGACTTGAAAGTAATGTATTAGTTCATCTTATTTCAAGTTCTCTCTATTGGGTTGTGTCATGTACAGGCAAAGATCACGTCTTTTAAAAAAAAAATTAACATTAACGTAAAAGTGCTACTTTAAATCTATGTTATTGATGAAACTTAAAACCTCATAGGTAACACATTTTATACTCTCAATACCGGACTCAAAAACTCATTTCTTTTAGCATTTGCTCAACCATGAAAAGCGGATGTGAAATTCTCATGGGCCGTGCTTAGCACGGCAAGAAAGATGTACCTAGTAATAAGATAGTAATAATCATAAACGGGCTTGGGCTAATAAGCTAGTCATCTAACAAATTAATGAAAGTTTATTTATTTATTAGTGTAGTAAGTTGGAATTGGAATAATACTCGTAATAATAACGTGATTTGCGGAGAGAGAATGAAAAATAACAGCCATGGTGAATGATCCACCTTCCACAAACACACACATGGTTGCTTCTGTTTTATGGTTGCTTCTGTTTGACGAATTATTTGAAAATGAAGTTTATTAACTTAAATTGAATAAAATACATTAAATTTAATTTAAATTTAATCTTTTATATATCGGAGAGTAGCCCTTATAAACTCTTGTATATGGGTATGTTTGGCGAAATAACTGTTGCTGGAACTGGAGATGTAGCTGTAGATGGAGATGGTGATGAAGATTATGAAAAGAGATTATTTTTTATAAGCTACATGAAGTAACATTTGATTTTAAGAGATTATGAAAGATTATTTTTTTTATAATCTTATATAAGTTCATTTGCCAAACAAGGCTTATATTTTAAATAGCTTATTTTTTCAAAAAAATAATCACAATCTCCTCATAATCTTTGGTGCCAAACATACCCTATATCGTGAGCTTATAGCATATAAAAGCTTCCATAGTGTGACAAACAAAGTTTATTTTTTAAGCTAGCTTATTTTAAAGACTTAAGCTTATATAATTTCTAGGGGTGAGCAGAGAAAACCGAAAAAACCGAAACCGAACCGAAAATCGAAAAAATCGAACCGAAACTAGAAACAGATGGTTCGGTTTTTAATTTTTTAAAAACCGAAAAATTTCGGTTCGGTTTCGGTTTTTGTTCAAAAAACCGAAACCGTGTAAAACCGAATCCGAACCGAAGCCAAAACCAGTTTTTATATGATGAAATTGAAGGTGATAAGATTAGTAGGGTTAATTTGTTGTGAAGTAATTTTAATTAATTATGTAAAATTATCGAAAGGGTTTTATTGGAATGACTCAGGATAACATAATAAGCAACATCAAATCATAAACGGGCTTGGGCTAATAAGCTAGTCATCTAACAAATTAATGAAAGTTTATTTATTAGTGTAGTATAAGTTGGAATTGGAATAATACTCGTAATAATAACGTGATTTGCGGAGAGAGAATGAAAAATAACAGCCATTGTGAATGATCCACCTTCCACAACACACACATGCTTGCTTCTGTTTTATGGTTGCTTCTGTTTGACGAATTATTTGAAAATGAAGTTTATTACTGTAACTTAAATTGAATAAAATACATTAAATTAAGTTTAAATATAATCTATTATATATTGAAGAGTAGCCCTTATAAACTCTTGTATATATCGTGAGCTTATAGCATATAAAAGCTTCCATAGTGTGACAAACAAAGTTTATTTTATAAGCTAGTTTATTTTAAAGACTCAAGCTTATATAATTTCGATAAACGTGATGTCAAACATAGCCATAGTAATGATAGTTTGTAATATAAAAAAAACTTTAATTGATATATAATATTTATATGGTTATGTATATTATCCTATCATAGTAAATAGTAAACCCTCACTTTTACGGAGCTAACTATAAAAGTTAGTTAGGACTTAAATTGTAAGGAAAGTTAATGGAGTAGGACTTGCGCGATATAATACGAGGACCAAATGAGCTAAGTGGATAAAATATAGAACAACAATTTACCCAATCCCGCAGAAGTGATGTATAGGGGAGTTGGGATGTAGACAGTCACTCCCCTACCCGAGGGTAGAAGGACTGCTTCCATAAAGACCTCCGGCAAGAGACAATGCATCACAACATACCACAAGAGAGAGAAACGAAAACGGACGCATTGGCGAACATATCTTAGAGCCGAAGGAGTCCTTTAAATATCTTGGATCTGTGATACTCAAATTCACAAGTGGATAAAATATAGTGGAATGAAAATACTGTATTACTCTTTTGGCTTTTCATAATGAATCATACCTCTCATTTCACATGTGTTACAACGTGTGTTTTAGAGGTGATTTTGTGTGTGTGTTTATCTAGTTATCTGTAAGGGGAGGATTCAAGATGATCTAAGTTGCACGGGGACGTAAACGGGTATCGGAAAACGACAACATCATAAAATTCAACAAACGTGTACGCCAGGGAAAGTCTATGTGTTTTATATTCCCTCCGTCCCATTAAAAATGTCCACAACCCAAAAGCTCAAATTTTAAGGAATGCACAGTGAAGTACATATGCAGTTATGGCAATGACTATATTGCCCCCAAGTACTTGTGATAGATTAAAATTGAGTAAGCTTTTTCTTTCACTCAAATACAGTGCGTAACATACAAAAAGAGTTGACTATTTTGCATGAATAGGATTTTTCATTTGTTATTCCATTCATTCACCTAAGACTAAACACTCTAAAAATTTTGTCAAAAAATAAAGGCAAAATCTTGCCGCTTAGTTTTCTTTTGCCACCAAAATTATGGTACTGCTAATTTTTTTTTTAAATTACTCTAATCCTAAACTAAAAAGATTAAAGCCATGTTTCTTATGTTTACAACTCTCATCAAAATAAAAATTCATTAACACAAAATATGTATCCTCCACCTTATTCACTTTGATCAAGTCATCAAACAGTACTAAGTTCACATCTCCATTAATTCACATGTTTATTTCCTTATAGAAAAATGAACCAGGTCACAATTTCATCTACTGCTAAAAGCAACTTGACCAATGATGAATGTCAAACTATCTACCAATAATTGTTGTAAGAAAGCTTGGATTGAGAGTTGAAAAAAATGATCCATTATAAAATTAGCACGACAATACAGGGTATGTGAACGGACTATAAGTCGCATTTGGCATCAATCTAAACTTCAAGTCCTCTAAGGATCAATGGTTGATGTATCTTCGAAGAAGCCAAGTGTTGTTGGACGAAAGTGGATACACATCGACTTTGCTCAAGTTTCACAAAATCCATTAAGTTGTCGTTCAAATATTCGATCTCTTGCAAAGTTAATAGATGTCCCAAAATCAACCATACATAGAATAATCAAAGAAGGAGCACTTGGACCACACACCAATGACGTCAAGCCGCTTTTAACCGAGGCAAACAAAAAAGTAAGGGTAAACTTTTGTTTGTCTATGATAAATCCATCTTTAACAGGTGCTAGTCCAACTTTCTATAATATGCACAACATCATTTACATTGATGAAAAATGGTTTTACATATCGAAAGCAACAAAACGTTACTACCTTGTTCCCGGCGAAGAAGAGCCATTAAGAACATGTAAATCAAAAACATTCATGACTAATGTAATGTTTCTAGCCACGGTTGCACGACCAAGATTTGATGCGTTTGGTAACAAATTTTTTTAAGAAAGATTGGCATATTCCCGCTCATAACTTTAGAACCGGAAAAACGTTCAAGTAAGAACCGTGTTACGGGAACATTGGAGACAAAGCCTATCTTGTCGGTAAAAAAGAGGTAACAAGGTCATGGTTGATACAAAAGGTATTACCGGCTATTAGATCTATGTGGCCACAAGGTCATACGGGTCCGATATATATCCAATAAGACAATGCAAAGCCACACATTAATGTTGACGATGTCGAGTTTGTTCAAGAAGCATCGCGAGATGGATTTGATATTTGACTTCGTTTTCAACCGTCAAATAGTCCAGATTTAAATGTGTTAGACCTCGGTTTTTTTCGAGCGATTCAATCACTTCAAGAACAAGAGGTTTTTAGGAACAATTAATGAATTGGTTAATGCGGTTCAAGCTTCGTACGAAAGGATGCCATCTCGTGAACTTAACAATGTATTTCTAACTTTACAAACATGCATGAAAGAAATCTCAAAGATTAATGGTGGCAATAACTATCAAATACCCTATATCGGTAAAGGTAGGTTGGAACGACAAGGAATGTTGCCGTTGACAATTGATTGCGAACAACATTAATAGATCAATCAATTTCTCACTTGATTCAATAGGAAAAATATAAAAAACTTCAATGTTAATGGAAGAAACGTGAAGAAAAACCATGCTTTTTTGCTTCCTTTGTCGTACTGTAATGTTAAAAAGGATGGTGGAGTGTGTAGGAAAGTCTTTTGTCGTGTAAAATTGAAGGAGTAACCTACTGTAATGTTAGTAAAATATGGTAGCATGTGTAGAATAGTCTTTTGTTGAAAGTTAATGTTAATGTACTTGTGGTTTTTATTGTCACTTTTCTAGTTTCTTTTGTATGGATCTATTTAATGACTAGGGGTAATATTGAGAATCTATTCACTTTTATTTTCTATTTTTGGTACTGAACGTTTATTTTGGGACAGATAAAAAAGAAAAGGTGGACACTTATTTTGGGAAGGAGGGTAATATTTTAGTATATGGAATTGTCTTCCAAAAAGAGTTTCAAACTTGCATCGGTTGCCCTACAACAAATTTTCTTTTTTTTTGGGTTGAATCAGTCTTAGTTTTGCTTCTGGTTCTATTTTAAAGGGAGAGTTGCATATATATTCTTGCAAAAGCCTAAAATTGCATCTATATCCAACCTAAACTCAAAATTGCATATATATCATTCTTAAACCTTAAAATTTCATATATATATCCAAAAAAAATATTTTATATATATTTTAAATCACTAAACAATCTAGGAAAGTATTCAATCACTAAACAATCTATCTTAAATCCAATAGCTTCTTCCATGGGCTTTTAATAATTCAATTCAATACTCCCAATTCCAATCACCGGGTCACCGGTTCGACCACCAAGTCAACCCAGTCGAGTCATCGGGTTACCGGTTCAACCGGTTCCCACAAAAATATAATATATATATATATATATATATATATATATATATATATAATTGGAATGATACAAAAAAGTATATTTATATCGAAAACCGGGTTGACCCGGGTCACTTCAAACCCGGCGAGTCTAACCGGGTTTCGAAATATAAACCTAGGTTTAATTTGACCTGTTTTTTGAACCGAAACTAGTCCCAATTAGTTTAATTAGTTTAAAACCAAACCCCCTTCAAAACCAAGATTTTTACCTACTTTCATAAAATATAAAAAATACAAAAATAATCTTCTTTCAACCCTTAGACCTTAGTTACGTTTAGTTCGAACCTTCACACGCTATTTCCCTAGAGAACGATAACAACCCTCGAGTCTTGCCTATACTACACTACAACGGTTAGGTACACTGCCTAGAGAGTTATAAAACTTTGGTGTTCGCAACCCCCACATTAAGTTTTTGGCGCCGCTGCAGGGGAATAATATAGGTTTTGAATTCTATTTAGCTTAGGTCTACTTACTCGATTTCTATCGAGTGGGATTTTATTTTTCTGTCAATTAGCTTTCTCGTAGTCTATCTCTTCTTTGTGTGTTTGTTTTGTAATTTTCATTTGACTATTCCATTCTTCATTATGGAGAACGCGAATCCACCATCCCCCTTAGAAACACATCCACAACAATCCATCAATACCACACATGCCGAGTTGACACTTAGGATAAATAAGCAGGCGAACGGTCGATTATCTCCTTTTTAACACAATCAAAGCTTTACCAAGTGAATCTTCCGCTAACGAATCTTTCGACTCTTTGGATAAAATCAAGGAACTTGAGCATAACAACCTACAATTTTCATCAATGTAAATATCCATCTATTAAATTAGATGCACTGTAATATCCATCTAGTAAATTAGATGCAATGTAATATCCATCTATTATAAATATATCACCTTTTTACAGGAAATTTTTTCTCTTTATTCTATTATGTAACATGGTTTACATAACTAAAGTTAACGAGCTCACACAACCTACCTATGCCATCTATATCTATGTTTATCTCATGTAAACATCCTAATATGTCAAGTCTATATCCTAATATCCATTCTTTACCAAGTATCTCTTTCCATTTAGTTTACTTTTCAAAAGTTTATACCAAAACAAGCATAAACGTTTAAAGTTTATACTCAAACCCTAATTGATTAATGACATACATATAAAATGAATGTTACAAGCCTTTATAAAGCATGTGTACAAGTTCAATACATATCATTTGATATCTTTTCCACCGTAAAATCAAGTTACAACTTTCTAAAACACAATGTACAAGTCAATAATGTAAAAAAGTCAAATTAGGTCATTTAAGCTCCTAATATTTGTTTAAATTTTCCCTCATTTAGTACAGGGTACAAGACACTTAATCAGGACTTTTAAACCTTAAGCATATTAATTCATTAAACCCTAATTAAATCCCTAACCTCTAAAAATAAACCTAAACACTTTTTCACTTTAAAACGAAAAAAACTAAACCCTAAACCTAAAACCAAGCCTTAACCTTAATCCTAAGCCCTTATTATCAATACTTACACTAATCCTTAAACCTTTAATCTATCCGGAACCCTACCCTAACTCGAATTTTAAGTCAAAAACCCTAACCCGAAAGCAAAACAAACCCGGCACCCCTTTTTATCCATTTTTGACCCATTTTACACCCAAGCTAGCAACCAAGCACCTCAAGCACCTCTATGACATCACCAAGCAGCCACCTAAGTAGCTTACAAGTACCTTATTCACCACCTTGCTCACCAAGTTGCAAAATCACCTCCTTGTCTTCCTTTCTTTAGCCGTGGCCTCCAAAACCCTCTCCACATCTCCAAACTAGCTTCTAGCCTTGCATACTCACACTATAGCTATTCTTTGTCATCCTTAACTAGCCCTAGATATTTTCATCACATAAACTAGGGCACCAAGGGTCTTTCTCCCCTATAAATACACGAACCAAAGCACCCTTTCAATTCATCTCACACATCTCATCTCACACACTCAAATAGAGTTCTAGCCTTTCCATAGCAGCAATAGAAGATCAAGAGAAGTCCCTAAGCTCAGAATAGAAGCCAAGAATCAAGAAAAATGAAGCCTTGAAGTCGTTACTAGGCGTACGAACCCGAAAACCCTATTTCGACCCATTTTAGCTCAAGTAAGCCTAAGATCTTATTCCATAAGCTTATATTATGTACAATAATGTTCATAATACTCTTAAGATCGTATATGAACTCTTGTTTGAAGCTTTGAATCCTCAAACCCATGTGTTTTTGATAAAAACCCTAAAAACGACCCATTTTGATTTTTTAGCTAACGAATCCTTTTTCTAAACTTTTGTTGCGTTAGAACATCTTATTTTTTCTTATTCTAATAAGCTATAACCTGCAAATATCATTTGAAATCCTAAAATAAGCTTGCATGGCATTTTGGACTTGTTTTGCAAAAGTATTCCATGCAAGGGGTATATATCGTAACTTTTTGAAATTTATAACTAAAGGGGCTGAAAATGTCATTATTTCAAAGTTATAACTATAAGGACCTATTTTGCCAAGTTTCAAAGTTAAAGGTTTAAATTATATATACTTTATATATAAAGGACTAAACTTGTAAAAGTTTATAAACCAGGGGTATATATTGCCAATTTTGTAAACTTATAAAAGATTATATTTTTATATTAATTATAAATATATATATATATAATTTATTCCAGCTTTTTAAGAAACTTAAAACTATAATGTTTCACATTACTAGAGAGCTTCATGTGAGGGGTTTCATTCGAGTATACGTTTTGACGAGTTTGCTGGATTTACGATTTAAAGTGTCATGGCTCCTCAAACGTTTACTACATGACCTCTGAATTATGATGGCCCGAACAGTGATACGATATTTCCATAATAAATCCAATCAAAATGATATTTCATTATGACATAAAACATATCCAATCAAACTAAGACTTGACATATTACCCAGGTTGTGTGACGAAGCCGTTACTTTCATTTCATATACTTTTGCCATCAATCGGATTTCCCTGTACTATTAAGGTGAGTTCATAGCCTCGCATTCAATCTTTTAAATGTTTCATAAACCCGCGAGGGGGATACATGCTATAAACCATGAATGCAAGTATTTTTCTGTATGTTATCCTGATACATTATTGCCTAAGTCCCTACTTTTGCCATTAAGTCCCCACTATCATGAACCGTTAATTACTCGTTGGGGTAAGCACGAATGCTGTGAATAGATCTATTTGGGACTGGACTCCCCGTTGGTGTACCTATACTGTCGGTAACCAATAGCACACATTTGAATAACTTTACGGGTGTTTTGGCAAAGACACCCGTTGGGGCAATTATTTGTGATTATTTAACCTAAGGTTTCGGTGTCATGAGCTTAGGGCAATAATACTATTTTTCATGATAATTGTATGTGTTGCAATTATTACAAACTATGGGTGTATAACAACGTAACCCACTATTGAGCTTGTATTCAAAACTGTTTACTATAAACCTATGAATTTCACTCAACCTTTGTGTTGACTTTTTAGCATGTTTATCTCAGGTCACTAAACATCTTATGGCACAGACTTGAAGATGGCTAAACTGTTATCATTTAAACTTTATGTTTTCATGTAGATTTTGGAACCTTTGTTTGTAAAAACTCTCATGAAATATGAATGATAACTTATCTTTTAAAAACGTTTCTTTCGAGTCGTTTTCTATGATTATGACTGTTGTACTATGAAATAATACCCCAGATTAGCTTTCGCTGCTATATGTCAAAAATGGGGGTGTTATATTGAGCTAAGAGCAAAACAAAAAATGACTTTGAAGAGGAAAATTTTAAGGATATGTTCCCCACCGAGGAGGAGTTAGCATACCATAGAGAACTCCTAGATGAACCACGCCCTCCTTTCTTGACCTTGAGCTAAAAATTAGGAGAGGCGGCCCTTGGAGTTTAAAAATTAGGAGAGGCGACCCTTAGAGTTTAAAAATTAGGAGAGGCGACCCTTGGAGTTTATTTTTTTTAAGTATATGTTCCATACATTGATTTGCAATCTCTCGTTAACATCATGTCCCGCGCTTACTATAACAAAATTAGGCCAAAATCTTTTCAGGTTAGGAGAAATGCATGCCAACCCTATAAAATCTGTAACTTTGTAGGAAGAGCTAGGAGTTTGCATGTGTTTTTTGGATGCTTCATTTATGTCGTGGACTTTATAATTTTGGAAGATTTGGGCAACGTCATTGACGGTAGGCTAAGTGAACTAGTTTTAGGAAAACCTTTTGTTAAAGTATCTAAGCTCACTTATGATCAATCGTTGGGATTAATTAGGTTTGCCCATAGGAACGATGAAGTTGTATTTAGAACGCCTCAAAGAACGCAAGAGCTTCACCTAATATCACGTGACTACCATGATAACCCTTTGTTGACAAAGGAAACCGAATCAGAACCTATTATCTAGGATATAGGGGATGAGGAAGAGGAGTATCCTTTTGTTAATAAATATCCAAGTTTTCAAGATGAACTTATCATGTTAGTGGAAGAGAAATTGTGTCCTGTTTACGACACCGATAATGAATAAGAAGAATTGATGCTTGTTTATGATACCGATATTGACGATGTCATTGAGAAGGAAGAATGATTTGTTAGAAAAGGAGGATTTGGTAGAGAAGAAGACAACATAGAAGACATTGTAGTTGTGGCTAATGATATTTGTTCTTCAATGATCCAAACTACTTTAAGTGTTGATGTTGAGGAAGGCGTCAATACAAAATCACATGAGTTGATGTCATTTAGAAAAAAAAAATTATTATCAAGGTTAGCCAAAGTTTGTTTAAATTTCTGATTCGTACAAAATATCAAGAATGGTATTTGAGAGCTGCACCCATGGTCGATAAGTTGGGTTTAAAAATGATCAAGGTTCGAGGTAGAGTCATTATAAAGAAAGGGAATTTGATGTAGGGGATACAAGTTTGGATGCTACGAGTACTAGGGACGAGTGAGGCAGACTTGAGGATGAGTTTTTCTCAAGCGAGGGAGGATGATGCAGAGGCATTGACTTTTAGTCAAAGTCAAAATGCATAGTCAAAGTCAAGGCATTGACTTTCCCTTTTTATTTAAGTATTCTTGTTTGACAATAAACTTTGATTAGAAAAGTATTTAATTTCTAATCAATTATAAATTTAGGAAAAGGAAAGTCAAATCAAACTTTATTTAGTTAATTCTAGTTTTTCTATAAATATAGGGCATTTTCTTTATATTGAGATATGTTTTTAAGTTTTGATAATAATAAAAGCTTTTGCTTTGATCGAGTTCTATTGATCTAATTGTTCTTTCAATTCGTATGTTGTTCGGCAGTTAATGATCTGCATCATTTGGTATCAGAGCTATGGTACTAATGGTCAAACCGATGGTACTAATGGTCGAATGGAATCATGGAGAGCATCTAATTCATAGATTCATCAGACGAGGCAACGAACCAATTCCACGTGACGTGAAGATCGCAAGCCTTAAGCAACGGATTCAAGAACTCGAGTTCCCGCAGTTACAGCAAGACTCACCGACAGAAGAGGCGGAAACTAAGTCCAACGTTTGAGACGATGGGTCAGAGGACGTCAATCCTTTTGGCGGAGGAAACCTTGGGTTTCATGATGACCACTATGATAACCCTTTGTTGACAAAGGAAACCGAATCAAAACCTATTATCTGGGATATAGGAGATGAGGAAGAGGAATATCCGTTTGTTAATAAATATCCAAGTTTTCAAGAAGAACCTATCATGTTAGTGGAAGAGGAATCGCGTCCTCTTTACGACACCGATAATGAAGAAGAAGAATCAATGCCGGTTTATAATACTGATATTGAAGATGTCATTGAGAAGGAAGAAGAATTTGTTGGGAAAGGAGGATTTAATGGAGAAGAAGACAACATAGAAGACGTTGTAGTTGTGGCTAATGATCTTTGCTCTTCAATGATCCAAACTATTGTAAGTGTTGATTTTGAGGAAGACATCAATACAAAATCACACGAGTTGATGTCGTTTGGAAAAAGTATTATTATCAAGGTTAGCCAAAGTTCATTCAAATTTCTGATTTGTAAAAACTATCAAGAATGGTATTTGAAACCTCCACCCATGGTCGATAAATTGGGTTTTAAGACGATCAAGGTTCGAGGTTGAGTCGTTATAAAGAAAGGGAATTTAATGCAGGGAATACAAATTTTGATGCTACGAGTATAAGGGACGAGTGAGGCAAACTCGAGGACGAGTTTTTTCAAGTGGGGAGGATGATGCAGATTAGTCAAAGTCAAAATATTTACTTTCTTTTTTTAATTTATGTTTCTTGTTTGACAATAAACTTTGGTTAGGAAAATATCAATTTCTAATCAATTATAAATTTAGGAAAAGGAAAGTCAAATCAATCTTTATTTAGATTGATTCTAATTTTTCTATAAATATAGAGCCTTTTCTTTGTATTGAGATATGTTTTTGAGTTTTGATAATAATAAAAGCTTTTGCTTTGATCGAGTTCTATCGATCTAATTGTTCTTTCAATTCGTATGTTGTTTGACCATTAACGATTCACATCAGTTTTTGGGCCTATTGTTATCACGCCTAGAGATGTGAAACCTGTAGAATACATATGGATTTTTGTGCGGAAAAGAAATGAGAAAAATGAAGTTACAAGGTATAAAGCTCGACTTCTAGCTCAAGGTTTTTCTCAAAGACTAGGAATTGACTATGAGGAAACATTTTCTCCTGTCATGGATGCAATTACTTTCAAATATTTACTCAACATAGCAGTCTATAAAAATTTAGAGATGCATGTTATGAATGTTGTTACAACTTACTTATAACGACATCTATATTAAAATTCTGGAAGGATTTAAAATCCTTGACTCATTGAGTTTAAAATCTAAAGAAATGTGTTCAATAAAATTGCAAATATTCTTATATGGATTAAAACAATCTGGACGGATGTGGTACAATCGTTTGAGCGATTATTTGATTAGTAAAGGCAATATAAATAATCTTATTTGTCCATGTGTCTTTATCAAAAAGACAATGTCAGGATTTATAATTATAGCTGTATACGTTGATGATTTAAACATAATTAGGACAAATAGGAAATCTAAGAAGTTATTGTTTTATTAAAGAAGGAATTTAAAATGAAAGATCTTGGAAAAACCAAATATTGCCTTGGTTTATAGATTGAGCATATGCATAATGAAATAATTATACATCAATCAAATTACATAAAAAACCTCTTTAAACGATTCAATATGGACAAGACAAATCCTTTAAGCACCCAATGGTTAGAAGATCACTTAATGTTGACAATGATCCATTACGCCCTTGCGAAGACAATGAAGAAGTTCTTGGTCCAGATGTTCCATACCTAAGTGCAATTGGAGCCCTTATGTATCTAACAAACGGTACTAGGCCTGACATTTATTTCATAGTTAATTTATTAGTAAGGTTTAGTTCATCCCCCCACAAAAAGGCACTGGAAAGGAATCAAACACATTCTTTGATATTTTTGAGGAAGATGCGATTTAGTTGTTAGATCCTCATAAAGCTAGATCCCAAACTGGATACGTGTTTTTAAATGGAGGTACTGCAATCTTATGGCGTTCTCAGAAATAAACACCTGTTGCAACATCATCAAATCATGTCGAAGTCATTGCACTACATGGAGCTTCTAGAGAATGTGTATGGTTGAGGTCTATGACACAACTCATCTCAACTTCTTGCGAATTAGAGGAAGATAGAAATCCAACTTTAATCTAGAAGATAATTCAGCTTGTGTCTCACAGATGAAAGAAGGTTATGTCAAAAGTGACAGAATAAAACATATACCACCAAGGTTTTTCTCATATTCACAAGATCTCATAAAAGATAATCAATTCGAAATGAGATATGTTCAATCTAGCAATAACTCGACGGATCTTTTCACCAAGGCACTCCGTACTGCAATTTTCAAGAAACACGTTCACAATATTAGAATGCGACATGTTCGAAGAATGTGATGGTTTACAAATGTCAACATGAGGGGGAGTTAGCTACAAGCTGCACTCTTTTTTCCTTAGTTAAGGTTTTTTCCATTGGGTTTTTTGTAGCAAGGTTTTTAACGAGGTAGTATTCTAAAGTTGAACTTCGATTTGAAAATTTTTCATCCAAGGGGGAGTGTTATGAAAATATGGGAAAAACACAAGTGTCCCAAGTTGATGATAGGTGTTCCAAGCTCATGCTAAGGTGTCACAAACAAATGCTAGGTGTGACCAATTTTGCCAAATCTTGTATGCAAACTATTTATTCAAGTGACTAAGGTATCTTTTGTAATGCCATGTATGCAGAATGAATAGGATTATTAGTAGTATAAACACTCCTTAAGTGTTAATGAAAAACTTACACCATTTGAATACATACAACTCAAGTATTATTCATCTCATTCTATCTTCCTCAAAGTTTACTTCTTATTATTATATAATTAACAATGTCTTAATCTCCTTAAAATGATTAAAGTTCAAAAATAACCATTGTTATATTATAGCATGCATCTATTTTTTCTGAGATGATCATACACGCCCCAAATACTTTTTTATTACCAAACATAACATCTTTTTTCATAATGAAAAAGCATGTATCTATTACCACACATCTTTTCTTTATATCGTGACATGTTATGCATCGGTGCATTGATCTATTGAATTAAATATAGATGCATGTAAAACAAGATGCAATAAAATTTAAATGCAACCATTAATATTTGTGATTCACGTAAACACATGCATCTATATTAGTGTTGCATAGATTAATCATTAACGTAAACACATGCATCTATATTAGTGTTGCATAGGTTAATCATTAACGTAAACACATGCATCTATATTAGTGTTTCATATCTTGGATTTTGAATGTAAATACTAAGAACAATAAATATGGCTTGAGATGAATCTCATGTGATTTCCAGAAAATACCAAAGGGGGTTCCCATTTATTAAGTAATGTGAGAAATGTCAAAAATATCCTTAATGTTAATTAAATATGATTGGTTGTAATAATTTCTCTCTTCCTATTTTAACTTTACTTTTCATTTGATCCTCACTCATATCTACATTTATAATCTTATAAACCTTATAACCCAAAAACAAGACATTTCATTATACATTACCCATATGAACATCAGTCACTGATTTGTTAAATATCTTGTTACAATAGCTATCA
The DNA here is from genome assembly GCA_026074375.1 of Tanacetum coccineum. Taxonomy (NCBI): domain Eukaryota; kingdom Viridiplantae; phylum Streptophyta; class Magnoliopsida; order Asterales; family Asteraceae; genus Tanacetum; species Tanacetum coccineum. The sequence goes on from BQNB010048107.1 coordinate 22,687, forward strand.
TGATGTGTCTAGTATTTAGCCATATGAAAAACAACAACAAGAAGAGAAAAACGATCCGCTAGAAAAATAGCCAAAAGACTTTGGCCACAACATAACAACAACAACAGCAAACAAGAGAAAAATGAACCATTGGTTAAAATTACAATAATACAACAAGATTTCAACATCTTAATTAATAAAATGAACCAATAGTTTAATTGTTTTACCATTCAAACTTACAAGAGTTTTGCATTTAACTATTTTACTAAGACTCCTAATTTGACCCTATTTCAGCAAAGCCTTTGCGAGCTTTTGTTTTTTTGTTGTCTCATTTTAGTAGTGGATGTTTTGTCACACCCCCAAATTTCACTGCAGCAGAAGACTGGATTTGGGATGGTGACTTCATGGCGTAAAGAGGACTTGATACGAGAGGTATACCTCTACATGACAATATACCAATGCAGACTCCTTATATTCTGTAGGATAGAACACCTGAGAAAAACATTGCTAAAGTGTCAACATAAAGTGTATGGAGAGGTTTCATGAGTGAGTTGGTTATGTTGATAAGAGTGACGAAGGCCCTTGGGGGGCCCACAATATTTATAAGCATAGCACTGAAATATAGTGAATCTATATATCCAAATGGAAAAGTATTTACTATAGTCAAAGCTCAAGGACACCGAAGCGTTAACATGTACCATCGTAGATAAGCCCGTGCAGAGTTTTCAACAGTCAACCGCGCCACTTCGCGAACTGACTCAAATGAAACTGTGTTTTGCTTGACTAATGTTAGTCAAGTACAAAAAGGGATGTCAATCCCCGATAGATCTATGCCATTAACATTCGCGCTACGCGAGTAATTTAACGGTTCATGAAAAATTGAGGGGCAATATAGCAGAGTTGGGTTGAAATGTAGACTGTAAGACCCAAATAGTGTAAATCAAATAATGTAACTTGTGTCAAAACAGATAAAAACTAAGCAATGTTCTCACCCCAACGGAGGTGTGTAGACACGATAGTGGAACGAAGCGAAGGGGGGGATAACGTGAGGGTGTCCAGGGCTAGGTGGATACGGAGCAGTCACCGTGACCGGCATGTACAACGTCCAAATTGGTAATGAATCAATGTACGTTGAATAGTAACTTAGTCGAACACCTAAGTAATTATGACCAATCTTGAGTTAACATATTAAAATTTTAATGTATGAAAAGAATATGCAATGGGTCATCAATGTCATTCGCCGTTCAGAATAACATTTTATATGCTCTCAAAGATTGTTGATTAAACCGTTTGGCTCTAAGAGATATACACGACTTTACACAATATACCTAACTTGCTAACATCAATTGCGTACGATAAATTTATATTTATAAAGTTCATGCGAATTATATCTTAGACAAATACAATGTATAAGTTGTAATTTACTAAGTCTATATAGTCCTAATCAACGTTCTATTATTTATACGTCGTTGTTAAATTAATTGTAGCATTATACAACACAGGTCCGTTTGACCGTTAAATTACTTTAAAAAATGTTTATTCACAATTAATACTCCTTAATTTAAATAGCAAGTTTTGTCCCTCTGTTTTCTAAGTCTAGTAATTACACATTCAAGTCAAACCCTTAATATTCACATTAGCACTTTTAACCCCCTTAAACTTTCAAAATTAGTCTTATATCCAAGTTATTTATTCGCTGTTTAATAGTCATAATTTTAACACTTTAAATCTTATAGCATTTACGTTCACAAAACCTGAATAAGTTTTAAATATTTTATAGTATCAATAATTAATATAGGCCGAGTTAGGTTCATTACTCGTTAAAACTACAGTTTGTCGTTATTTAACTTTCCAAAATAATGTCGTAATACAAACTTTCTAACCCATAGATCGAAATGGTCTTGTATCATTACAAGAGTTTGTTAACCCATTTTGGTTCGTCGGCTAGAGCGACCCGAGAGCCCACAAAATCATAGCACGTTTACAACACTTTCTCTATACAAGTTTTTATAATGGGAAAAATTTTTAATTGCATTATTTGTTTCTTGATAATACATGTACCGACCCCATGAGGACTAGCTCCCTTGTCCTGTTGTTTTTCTGCCAACCGAGCATTGGGTTAGTAACCTACTGTTTTGTCGTCCCCCTTTTCCCATGGAGTACACCCTATATTATGTTTCGTTAACTCCTTTCTATTAAACTTACATGGTCCGGCCAAAACGCACAGCCCTGAGGTAAACAATGTCGAGACACAAGGTCGTGGACATGTTCTTTGCAGGCCTAAAGGCTGCGACAGCGGCTGCAGCCCACTGTGGCTTGCTTGCGTGCAAAGTGGTGCGTCCTACATTATAACCGAGTGCTAAATACGATGGGGTCTTGGTGCGGCAGACAAGCATGCCTTGCTTGGTTTCTTTAGAAGCTGCGACATTCCAACAGTGAGCCACGGCTCGTCGTGGTTTGTCACATGCCACCTTGTCACGCCCAGGTAATCATGCCGAGTTCACACCACAAGAAAAACTCTATGCAACTCGCGTATACCCTAGCGTCTAATCGTCCCTAGTGAGCCAACGTTTTATAAGTCAAGTTTCTATTTGTTTAACGTTTGTTATATAGACATTGGTTCGTTATTAGTTTTACACGCATGATATGTTGTTTACTAGCTTGAATATGCGTCGTTATTTTATGTGTGACACAACCAAAATCTTTGCATGCGTACGTACATGCGAACCGCGTATGGGTTATATGTCGTGTACTAGCCAAGCAAGGTCGAGGCTTTCGTTTAGTTAGCCAAGACTAGACGTGCTTTGGTTTTGGTCGAATGCTAGGCTACAAGGATAATGACATAGTTAAACTAAGAGGTGACTCACCGAGGTTCAAGCTCGCTATTCGATGAGGAAGGTGATGGTGGTAAGAAGCTCGAACCACACTTGGTTGCTACTCCTTTTATCCCGACGCCCCTTTGGCTCTTGACCTCGACGAAACTCGAACTCGAACCGTATTGCTTACTTCTTGTTTTCAAAGTTTTGGTTATACTAAAAGTGTGCATGAATGGGTCTTACTTATACATAAAATTCTCACTTGGCTACTGAGATGTTGTATGTGAAATGGTACTACACACTATTGCACCATGGCGATAATTCTAATACTGTTAGTCATCATTGTCTTTTCCTAATACTATTAGAGAATCCCTACTATTTCTTATCTTTTCCATTTCAAATTGTGTCAGATGTTTTGAGACGTATCATGTGATAGGAGTTTTCAAAATGAGAAAGTGAGTAGGGTAATGTGTAAGAGTCTATAATGATGGATGTTTTATTATTATCATATATTGGTTTATGTATTCATATGTGTATATTTCTTTTGAATTCAATTAAAGGCTTTCATGGTTATTAAGTTGAACGTAGATGATTTTATAAAGTGCTACAGGTAAATGGCCTCGTTTCATAAATGTGAAATAAGTATGGTTTTTATCGTTACACGCTCTAAAATATCCTTTTAGACACAAGGGCAATAATGGTGATATTCGCGTGCTAATTAAACTTTTCATGACAAGGAGTAGTGCATGACGATCATAAAATGACTTATCGTTGAGATTAACAGTGAAATTCGAAAACCTGCAGTACATAACTTTTACTTAACGAAAAGGGAAATCTAAATTCTTATGGGGTGTCACATGTTTCACCAAAATTAACACTGTGAGCTAGTTGATTTTTGCAATACTTTTGACGGTGTCTATATTCATTACATTGCTTACACCGATGTCTTCTTTTGGGCTCATCTGCTGCTGCAATTCTATTCTTCCTCGGTCGTCTAATTGGGCGTTTGATAACACGAATATATTTTATATCTGTGTGTAGGTGTACCCATTTATCCTTTCTGGGCATCGTAACGACTTCTAAAGCATATGCATCTTAAAAATTTTCAATTGTGAAATATGGATCAACAAAATTTTCGTAACTTTCCCTTGTGAAAGCAATGAATATAGCAACATGAACACATGGCACACCCTTTACTTGCCAAAACTGAAAAGAACATTCTTTCTCATATAGCATCACCACCCACCACTTTCCTTATACTTTTCACTTAGCTTGATTTGCGCTGCTTCTGCAAACTTTGTATATGTAGCAATTTAATTATAAAATATATTAAATAATTATAGCTCAATTTACTAACCTTAGAGATAGTGTTGAGATACTTGCCATAGGAACTAATGTGCCATTCCATTTTTCAACAACCATACTTTTCTCATCAAAACGCTTTAAAAGCTCTTCTCTTATGTTATCAACAAGGTCAAGAACTGGTTGGAAACAAAATGTACCTATCCACGCATTAAAAGCTTCTAAGATATTGTTGGTGATGTAGTCACATTTGATGCAGTGCCAAACTTGCTATGACTCCTATCTTATTATGGTTTAAGCTAAGGTATGCACTTACATCTTCACTTACATAAAGAGATATCCTTTTATTATCTCTTTCATGATGAATAACACAATACATATTTGCACCTCCCCAAAGTTTGGATTTAAAGGAAGTTACCACGATATTGTTTCTTAAAGTTGATATACAAATGTCTCATGCATTGTCTGTGCTCAACATTAGGGTAAACCTGCATTATAGCTAATTTTAAGCCCTTTTGCATATCTAACAATATAACAAGACCATCTGGTTTCCCAATTAATTTTTTTAGTGATTCGAGAAACCATATCCAAGAGTTCCATTCTCTGATTCAAGGACACCGTAGGCTACTAGGAAAAGGCCATTGTTACCATCAATACCTATGGCAGCTGCAAGTACACCATTGAACCTCCCTTTAAAATGACCTACATCAAGAGAAATATAAGGATGACAACCAACAAGAAACCCTTAAAAGGAAGCTGCTAATGAAATAAAGAAACATTTAAAACTTTTTTTTCACCAACCATCTCAAAATCAATATCAACAACACTTCCTGGGTTCCTGTTTTCAAGTTCTTCTTTAAAATCACCCGTTTGTATAAAAGAGTCATCCCACTTACCATACATATATGTATAAGCTTACTCCTTCCCTCAAAATACTTTATGGTATGGTATATTGACATTGTAGTTTTTCATTAACCACTTTCTAAGCTCTATAACAGTAGCACCCCATAAGATTTAATCTTGTCAGTTACTACACTAGCAATCCATCCTTGAGTGGCATGCTTATTACCACCCATGTTACTTCTCATACAGGTATATGTTTCTTTCAAAATTTTAACCTGCATAATTGTTACATAAACATCAAATCAACTCAACAAACAAGTATTTCTTATAACGTAATTCTATGAATTTATATACTTACTTCAAAAGTAACCTTATCTTACATGAGAGAAGCATGAATTATCCACGGGAATTCTTCTTGCGCATAACTTGCCGTGACTAACTCAGGATCACTTTTCTCAATGAAATATTCAAACTCGTTTATTACTGCGTGATGATTAAAAGCTCTTCTAAGATCAAGCATGTTCTAGAATTTTGAGTTTTCTTACATCTTTACACTTTTCTTGTGATTTAAATTAGTTTTAACTTTATCACTCGATATCTCATCATCATCATCATGACCATTATCATCATCATTTCTAAGATGGCTAAAATAACTCTCATCACTCGGACACTGGTCTGAATCTCCTTCACCATGTGGCTCTTTAATAACTACATGTTGAGGACTCTAAAAAAAGATTATGTGATAGTGGCATGAATATATGTGGGGAACAGTAGTACATAAAAGTATTTTTGATACCTTTGTTAATGTCACACCCTGCTAAAGTATAAACACGAGGTGCCACAATTTGAATCTCAAACATAAGAGAATAGATAACACCATACATGATTTAACAAAAAGATACCTTCAATTTACAACCTTTGACTGAAACGAGTTTCCAAAATTTACAACATTGATTTTTGAACACATAAGTTTCTCAGAAATAAAAACACTTGTTTTTGGATCACATCACAAAAGACGACAAGATGAAAGCACCCAATGCATATGCTTTCCTATTCTTCCACCTACTGATCACGTGAAAAGCATGATAAAAACGGATCAACTATGAAAATAGTTGGTGAGTACACATGTTTTAAAGAACACTAAAACATTTTCGAGAAAAGTATTTTCTTGGTAACAAAAGGATTTTTAAAAACAAATGTTCCCAAGAGAAATGTCCTCACGGAAAAAGTAACATCAATCCATTTGTTATGCTTATGAAACAAGTAGGACAATAATGAGAATGATATGCATATGCAAGCACTTAATGAAGTCACACAATTGCAACAACTGAATCTCATAACACAAACCACACAGTAAGAATCCACACAATGAGACCTAAAGGCAGGGTGTTACTTCCCCAAATAGTACTCGGTGTTACTTCCTAAATTATACTATTTACCTATAGTCTAGAAACACATAACACAATAATACCCAAGGGCAGTGTGCTACTTCCCCAAATAGTATTGGGTGTTGCTTCCCATATTGTGCTATTTACCCATGGTCTACAACACATAACATAATCGTACCCAAGGGCAAGGTGTTACTTCTCCAAATAGTACTGGGTGCTGCTTCCCATATTGTACTATTTACCCATGGTCTACAAACACGTAACACAATAATACCCAAGGGTAAGGTGCTACTTCCCAAAATAATATTGGGTGCTTCTTCCCATATTGTACTGTTTACCCATGGTCCAAATGTAACCAGTAAGACACATATAGCAATACAAACGCACATCTTGTCCAACATATGAAAACAATGTAACACAATATATAAGTATTCAAAATAGTATTTGAGTATCAACATTAAACAATTTATAAGACAATGCCAAAACAATTCATAAGATAATTTCATGTTTACCACCCAAAATAAGTAAAACAATTAAAAAGGGGGTTGTGAATACTCGCCTTAGTCGGTAAAGCAACGAGAACGAATACGGCTCAACGATAGACACCAACAAAACCTGGCGAACGCGCATCTTCTAACTATGACCTAAGACAAGAAAATGATACTAATTAGACCCTAAACGATATGCCCGGACACAAGGAAGGTTTACTACTTAAGTTGTTTATCAAGTCCCCTTACAAAATGTCACTTTTACTAGTTTACTTAAAATTATGCGATCTAACCCAAATTAATGTCACTTTAAGTAGTCGTTTTACCAAGTTAACTCATGATACTAATCCAAACCTTTTGGTATGTCAAAATATAGTGTCTTAGGTGTGTCTCTAAATTTTATAGATTTTTTCCAAGTGATTTAACACATCTAAATGACCACAACAAAAGTTAAACCCAGTTATGGGCATGTCGACGTGTTTAGTTAACAAAAGGGTCCTAAAGTTGAATCCAACTCCTAGGTTTCAAATGACATGAAGTTTTCATCCTAAAGTAATCCCAAAACCATTTTCAAAGTTTTTTTATGCATGCATGAGTGATTTATACCCAAATAAAGACATTTGATTAAATATGAAAACATGATTGTTCTTGTTAATACAAATAAACCGTAAAAATGTTTATATATATTTTACGATCCATATTTTTTTGTTAATAACAAAAAATACACTTGTCGAAAGTAAAAAAATGAAATTCATTAATTTTAAACCAATAGTTTCTCTGACTCATATATTTATCAAACCATCTTTCATAATATATCATTTATATTTTTAGAATAAAAATGTACACTTTACATAAAAATATATAAAAACCTTCAATCATATTTGCATCATAATTAACATATTTTTTCTACCAAATCTAAACATAATCTTACAAGATTACACATGATCTCTCAATATTTTGCAAATCAAAATTCGAATGTGGTTACTATACGCCGGTTCTGTTGAAAAACACTAGCCGGTTCTGTTCTACAACAAAACCGGGGTATAATAAATCACAAGTCTATAAATACCAACTCATTTCACTTGTTTAAGCATTCATTCATGTAGTTTCTTTCTCTCATATTCAGATAATATCTGATCTTTAATCATGTTCTTTTTCCTTTTAGTGTTTTGGTAGATCTCTTAATAAAAGAAGTTTTATCGACCTTTTCGAAGATTAAGCTCATAGGCTTTCGTGGAGCAAGGATCTCTTATCATTCATAGATCTTGCTACTGATCTTAAAGCATCATCCATCACCCATTATTATCAAATAAATTAGATAATGGTATTTAAAAATTCTTGGAAAATATTATTGCCATGTATCCGGGAATGATGTGATGCTTGGCACCTAGTAGAGGGCAAGCATACTTGGATTCTTCCATGTTGGTTTATGGTATCTTGCTTTGTACTGATGATGTAAGCTTGTGTGGTTTTGGTTCTTCTGTAATAGAACTCAGTGTTTAACTTAGCACTGAATAAAAGGGTAAGCGATGTTGTGAGGCTTCTTTACCAATTGAAGGAGTTTTGGTGACTAGTACATTCGAACTCTCGAGTAGGTGACTCGGGGAGTGGAGTATGGCACGGTAGGAGACCTTGTAGCCGAACCACTATAAATATCTTTGTCACATATCCTTTATTATTTCTCGTTTATCTTGGTAACAAAATTGTTATACGCTGTTACCATATATAGATTTAAAATAAACAACCATAAAAGCTTAATAATTTTTTTTAATTGGTAAACCTATTTAACCCCCCTTCTAGTTTTCACAATTGGTATCAAGAGCATGTTATTAAAGTTTTTTAAAATAAAAGGTATTTTAAAAACTTTTTTGATCAAACAATTTTTTGAAAACTACAATCATTTTTTATTTGTCTTCTTAAAAGCTCGTTGAAGGATGATCAAGAAAAAAAAAGGGAAACTGCTGCTCTAGGAAAAAATTTCGTCATGGACCAACAAGCCAGTTCCATCGGTTCCATACTAGAATGGAACCGGCTAGGCTCAGACAATAGAATCGCAGATCTGGCCAAAAATCTCTCTGGACCTAAAACTTTAAATGGGCCAATTTACAATAAAAATGGTTTGGGCTTGTATATTTAAAATAATCTTTGGACATCTTTTTTTGGGTCAATATGACCAACTCATATAAAATATTTTTTAAAATTTTAAAAATATATATATTTAAAAAAATATATATATTTCAAAAAAAGGGGGGGAAAGGATTTATATATTTTTGGGCCATAATCATCTATCGTGCTCATATCGTTTCTTAGATACTCATCGTGCTCATATTCTATTTATGAAATAATTGTAAAAATGCTATGTGATTTATTCGTTTAAAATACTATTGTGTTATTTTTGAGTCTAGACACTCTTGCACTTCTTGGATCTATACGCCTTTTCAAATTCACACCGCTCCGTACGGTGATACGATGTTCCTGAAAAAAAGTGTCGAGTATTAAGCTTACTGATATCTAAAATTCTCAATCTGCTCTGCTCCACCTTTTTGCACTTTAAAAACCAAAACGGCTCATCTCACTCTTAATATAAAAATCACTCGCCTCCATCATCTATCATTCATTTAAAAAAAAACTCCTTACTTTCCTTCTCATTCAAAAATACAGATCAACTTATGAAAGCTCGCTTGGAGATTCTAAGTCCTGGTCGTCATCATCATCTTGCTATTAATGCTCATATATCCTATGCTCAAGTTCCCGCTTGGAGACGTGTTCTTTATTTTGGCTTTTTATATTACTGTTGTATTTCCCGTTTTGTGTATCGCTTTGTATATTGAGAGGAAATATATGTAATCTCTTTTGCGTTAGTTATTTATTTCTTATGTATCGTCTACTATTTTTCGTAGCCCCCGCCCTCCATCTTAGCTAAATATAAAAACTAGAACAAATAAAAATAAATAAAAGATGTCACATTTTATTTTAAATAATACCAAAAAAAGGGGGAAGGAATTTATTTAAAAAAATTAGATTTTCTGAAAAATAAATAAAATATTTTCTGTTTAAATCCTTGGCCGGTTCTCTTCGAAAATAAAAGCTGATTCTCTTCTTACAACAGAACCAGCGGAACCGGGCATCTGACAGAACTAAAAATTTCGCCCTCTTTTTTTTATCTCTTCACTGTTTCAAAATCACACTTTCCAAAAACCTCGATTCACGAACAACAACCTCCATCACCATTTACTTGGATTCTTCATCTTCTGAATCATTCAAATCCTTTCATTGTAAGTTTTGATTATGTCTTAACACTTTAAATTTAACATAATCTTGAAAAATCTTTCTTTTAGGGCTCTTAATTTCTAAATTCAATTCATCAACGAATTTAACACAATTATGCATCCAAAATGTCATTAGTTAGGAATTGCATCTTATTCTTCGTTAGAAAAATAACCCATGCATTAAATTCCAATGTCAAAATATGTAAAACAAATTTTTTTTGGGCATTGTTAATAACCGTAATAACAAATGATTTGTTGTCATCACGAAAAGAAGATTTTAAAACTCTCTTTAAAGAAAATTTCGACATTTTGAGATTATATTCCTTTTCTTAAATCGGAATTGGTTTTATTTATTCTATCGTTTGATTTTCTTTAGGAGCACTTTGCCGAAATCCGTCTACCTTGATCACCATGATACCGCTCACTACATCCCTGTGTATCACCGAATCGAAGGTTTCACCGGACATGAAAGAGAGGTCTACAAGTCTCTCGTATCACGTCTCATTCATGAAGGTCGCGTTATCGACTCCATGGTATGTGCTTAATTACACATATCTTTTACCTATAAAAACGAGCTTAAATGACCAAAAACGGATATAAAATGTCAAAAACATGTATGTTTTGCTATTTATGATGTGCAGGTAACAAATATTCAGAAAAGGACAAAAATCAAGCCAAAACAGACAAAACTGAGCATGGAATGGAAAAGCGTGAAAAAGTCAAAGTCAATCCAAAAAGTCAACAAGTCAAAGCCAAAGACGAAAACGAAGAAATCTTAGTGGACCAACCCGCACCCAAATTAATGGGCCGGGCCAGCCCATTAAGTCTTATCTATAAACTTTATAAGTTAAAAACGTCCAAAACCTTTTAATCCTAAACCCGGCCTAATCCATTTGGCCCAAAACCAAACAAACAGCCCAACTCCCTTATGTGTAACTGCTGTTAAGTATATTACACAGCTGGTCCTTCCCCCTTTGCATTCGTTAGTCCAAAAGGACTAACGGTGCCAGTCTTTAACAAAAACAGGAGACTAACACCCGTTAACTTTTCCACCTTTAACCCTATTTACAAAACTTGTCCCTTCCCCAACTTTTACCCCTAACCCCATTATCAAATCAAACACCCGAATCCATTTCCTGCCAAAATTACTATTCACCTGTCCCTCTCATTCCCCCTGCAACCAGACAAACACCCATCACTTTTACTCTTCAAAACCTCAAAAGAACCCCACATCACCACCCCACTCACAAGAGGCCAATTCTACCTTGGCAATCCTCTATAATCTTATTGGTTGATGGGACATATAATCGAATCAAGGGCTAGGATTCAAGTATTGGGGACCAAGAATTATGAAAGGCTGAGATGAAGGTTTTGATATTCCTTTCACACAAGAAACACACCAAGCAAATACCTACAATCCTATTTAAGAAGAAAGCACAAGATTGAAGAATCCATCTAGTGTAATTTTAGGAGTAGTATAATTAGCTTATTTTTCCAGCTTCTTTACTTATTGTCATTTACCTTTCAAGTATTGTAACTTTTAAAGCTTTTAATGAAATTCAGTTTTTATCTTTAAATTCTGTTCTTAAGTTCTTATTGCATTTAGCTTATTTGATATTACAAGTCACTTATTAAGCTCTTTTAAGCTCTCTTTTAAACCTGCAAACTTTCTTAAGCTTTATCAAAAGCTTAAGCTTATTTTCTGTGTTAAAGCTCTTTTTATAAAAAAAAAATTAGTTTTAAGCTTTTTGGAGCATGGTGAATTGTGGATGGCCATGGTATTAGTGCTTCATGGGAAGCTTTAGGAATGATTTGAAAGCTCGTTTAGGTGTTAAGCTCTTGACAAAAGCTTTGGACCTTTGTAAGTTTTCATTTTCCTACTTTTAGCTCATATTCTGTCCTGCTTATTATCCTGCTTATCTGTGCTTATTAGTTATTGGTTAATGCTTATTTGTCCTTTAATTGCCTTATGCTATATCTGTTTTTATAATTCTTAGCTTAATTTAGTTCTTTTTCCTAGTTTAAAATTAATTTTTATGATTTAAAGGGGTGTTTGGGTCAAGGATTCAAAACGGGTCAAACTAGGTGAAAAGTTGTTTTTGTTTTTTAAGTCAGTTTTAACTAGCTTTTAATAAGTCTTTTAGTCAGTTGTTTTAAGTTTTTAAAAGCTAAAAATCAAAATTAAGGTTTAGTGTAACCATGGGTTGAATATGTGGTAATTTGGTTTTTCAATCCAGCTTATTTGACTAGTTTTTGATTATGTGTTGTTTGGTGTGTTTTCATGGTTGTTTATAACTAATAATGCAGTAGTAATGAGTGAGTTTTAGAATGCGTTTGGTTTTAGTCATTTCTGTCATAGTTCTCAAGTATATTTTTCAAGTTCAAAGTCCATTTTTCATAAGCAAATCTAGCTTAGTTACAACATGTTTTAAGGTCTGATTTTCATTGCATAAGCTCTCTAGAGTATAAGCTTAATCTGTTTAAGCTTGTTTGTGCATCTAGTCATCTTTTAGTAGCTTATTTTTAGGTCTGCATTTAGCATTTTTAGCCTTTATAAAAACCAAAAGTCCAAAAACAAGTTTTCAACTGTCAGTTTTTAAATCCATTTTTCTAGCTTATTTCTAAGCTATTTTTCCTAAAATTTGTTTTTATGTGTTATTTGGAGGCCAAAGTTAATCAGTTTTCAGGTTTTAAGTTCCAACTTATCAGTTTAGTAGGTTAAAAATTAGCTTATAGTTGCCTCATTAGGCTGTTTTGCTCCCAGTTTTAGCCAAAAGGCTTCTTTGCTTTTTAATGCTTTTCCAGCTCATATTATTTGCTTATTTTTGGTTTAAGTGCTTATTAGGTGTAGGTTTATATCTGTGTTTGCTTATTTTGTTGTTTCATTTGCTTACTAAGTCTTAAAAAAGCCAAATCAGTTTAGACTTTTAGCCTTTGTAGCAATTTAGCATTCTGTGCTTAGTCTAGCTTTCTCTTGTTTTGCTTATTCAATGTGCTTATTAGACTTAGCTTTAAGTTTCTTTTAGCCTTTTTAGCTTAGGTTTGAGCTTATTTTAGCTTATTAGCAATTTCAGTTTTAGTGTAAAGCTTAAAAGCTCTTAAGTCTCAACTGTCACCTTTTGTTGCTTATTCCTAGCTTATTATTAAGCTTTGTTAAAAGTTCCCTTTTTAAATGTGCTTATTTTCGTCTTATCTTTAAGCTTTTTTAAAAAGAAATCAAAAAAAATGTTGTGTAAAAAAGAGAGGTCACAGGGGTCGAACCTGTGACCTCTCCCTTCCATACCCAAAGCATTTAACACACACACACTCACTACCATTAGCACCAGTAGAGCCATCTGGTATTTCTTTGCATCATTTAACTTTTAAACCCTTTTTTCCTTTTAAGCTTATCAGCCTTATTTGGCTTATTTACTGCTTATTCCGTTTAGCTTTTTTCCAGTTTTCATTTTTCTTAGAATCAACATAGTTCAAAGTACCTTTCATGAATTTTTCAGATTTTTTCCATGTATTTTAGTATTTTAATGAATTTTTCTTATTAAATCTGTTTTTAATTCATATTAAATTAAATAAAAGTCAAAAAATTATAATTATTTAAAAAAAAAATTTCTTTTATCATTTAGGATTGTTAAAATTTAATTTTGCTTTCATAGGGTTAAATTTGAAGAATTTGGTTTTTTAAAGAACGGGATTTGGTCCCGTTATTGTTTTTCTTTGTTTTTCACTTTAATTGCTTACGTTTTTGGTTTACTTTTCTTTGTTCTAGCATTTTAGTCACCTAGGATTTATAAAAAGTAAAAAAAAAATCATTTTAGGATTAAATTTTGATAAATTAGGTTTTAAGTCATGTTTTTTAGGATTCCTGTTATCGTTTTTAGTGATTTAGCTTTAATTGCTTCCATTTTAGTTTGTCTTTGTTTATTTTAGCATATTATTAGTAGAAATAGAAAACCAAATCCAACCTTGTTATATTCAAACATCAAATATCAAACCGACTCTCGACTCTCCATTGCATTCCTCGTACAGAAAAATAACCCGGGTCCGATTTTGAACTTTATTGATTTTTAAGCGAAAAATCAATACTTCCAGATATATATATATATATATAATATATATATATATATAATAATATATATATATATATATATATATATATATCTATATATATATATATATATAGTTTTGGCTTTGGTTATTTTAGCATATTTTAGTAGGTAATTAGGAAAACCCAATCAAAATCTTGTTATATTCAAACATCAAATATCAAACCGACTCTCGACTCTCCATTGCATTCCTCGTACGGAAGAACGACCCGGGTCCGATTTTGAAATTTAATTGTTTTTAAAGTGAAAGATCGATACTTCCGGATATATATATATATATATATATATATATATATATATATATATATATATTATATATATTATTATATATATATATATTGTATTTGTGATTTTTTTGACTTGTTGCCTTGGTTAAAGGTGATTTGTCTGAGGTTTACCTAGTATTTTATATATATATATATATATATATATATATATATATATATATATATATATATATATATATATTAATATATATATATATATATATATATATATATATATCTATAATTGACAAAAATCAAATTTTTTGCGTCGTGCCGGAGAGGAGTGTATAGCCGATTGTCGTCCGACGTTTGACAATAGTGCTTTGAAAGATCCTTCCTCATCTGAAGTATTTGTTTTAATTTTTGTTAATATATAAAATATAAAAAAATAACAAAAAAATTTTTTCATTTCTTTTATATAGTATTATTTATAAGATAAAAACAAGAAAAATAAAAAATATAAAAAACATTATCCTTAATAAATAAAAATCATCAACCAATATAATCTCTCAACTTGACATTATCATCAAAGTTTTCCCAAACAAAAGATTAAAACTTGACTTAGTGTCCACTAGTGAAAGTACTACCTCACCTTCAAGAGATTAACTAAACTATAAGAGGGGTAATAGGAGGGTTGTTCAAGGAACTCACCACGACCCAAAGGAGAGGTTTTTTAATACTTCGCGCTTTCCCCGCTCCTACCCGCCCTTTGTGTGTTTTTCTTTTAGAGAGCTACCGTGAAGCAAGTTGATTATCGGTTTTAAGTTTATTCGATCCTTATTTTGTCCATTAATCAAATATGTTGTTTAAAAAAACTCAAAAAAAAAACCAAAACTAATCTCCTTTAACCTCTTTGCCATTTAATTCTCTTCTTAATCCCTCTATAAATGTTTAATTTCTTATGGGCGTCACTACTCGATTATCGTAATGAATCATATTTACAACGATTAAAGAATGTCCTCTTGTGGAGCTTTGTACAATAAAACATGTGCTTGCTCTAAAGGGGGTTTCGTTGGCAAGTTTGTTCGTGATCCTAATAAAACACCCGACTCGTCTCAACGACCCCCTCATAATTGTCCCAAGTGTAGAAACCCGGTTGATGGGACTAATATTGTCCGAACACTGTGCTCTAATTACGAAAGAAATATAGGAAGTTTGGTTGACAATTTGGTGATGAAAATGAATTTCCAAGACTTTCTAAAACTTCTGAGTCATCCAATGACCATACTAACGATGTTAATGCACCCTCAAGAGCCATTCGTCTTCATCAGGACCCCGTGAAAATTCTTACACAAAGTCCTCCACAATATTGACCACCATTGTTTGATAACCGGGTTTGGTGATTTCGTCAGACGATATCTTTGTCACACTGTACTTGTGAGTCTTTGTGGAACGGTGCCATTATGGCTGTAAATGTCCACTGTAAGTTCCGATTTATCTCTAACATCCGGAACCATACTACAATCAAAACGTTGATGAGTTCCCACAAACTTTGCCAAGTTTTCATCTGACATGCTATTCTGGAGATGAAAATTCATTCACTTATGAGTCTAATCTTAATTTTGTGGATGATTCTCCTAACCCACCTCCACAACCACCGACGTATTCTTGTGAGTTTTGTGAGAACGATGCTGATTATGGTTACGATTTTCCACCTTAAGTTTCGTTTATCTATAATTCAGAACCGTGTTACAATCAAGACTTTAATTTCCCATAAAATTTTCAATGTTTTCAACAACAATATATTTGTTGTACCCACTGTGGGGGCCCGCATGAGACTTTTAAATGTCAACAAGTGATCTTCTACGAACCTTGTTGTGAAAATTATGAAGGTCCTCATGAGACTTTTCAATGTCAACCGATGAATTATTATGATCCCAATCTTTGTTATGAGTCTAATTATTCCAGTTTTGACCAAATTGAACCTCCACAGCACCCCGTCATTCATCAACCGATTCAAGAAAAAACTTGTGCAAAATTACTAGCAGAGGAACGGGCGGCTAACATTAATACTCAACCTCCTCAAGAAACAAGTGTGGAAAATTTGCAAGATCAAGAAAACATAATTAACTCTGTGCAAACTTTTTTAAGGAAGTTTAATCGTTATTCCTTTTTCAAAACGCCAAAGGTTTTATTGCTAGCTTGGGATAGAATTTCTGAAATCAAGGATGCTTTTGGAAACAAGCAATGCAAACCGGAGGATATACAAGAGTTGTTTCGTAAACTTCTTAATGATGTGCAAAATATTCATGAGGAGTTGGCTGAGTATATTAATACTCCGAGTTGGAATCGTCCTATCGTCTACTATGATGATGATGATGATGATGATGATGAGGACTATACCATTGCAATCACACCCATTTTATCAACCGAGGAGCCCGTTGACTCTCTTATAATTGAGGATGAGCATCTTGACCCTATTCCGCAAACGTAACTAGACAAGTAATAAAGTCTAGTGTTAAGGACCTTGTCCCAATCCCAAGTGAGTCCGAGGATATTTCCGACAAAAATGTGTGATGTGCCTTTTTGTGATAATTCTCCGCCTCTTGACATTTCAAAAGATCAATTTGAGGATTTCTCCGATTCTAACGATGATTCCACTTCGATTGATGACGATTCTTTCTCTATTGACGACATCGATTATGTTGAGGCATCACCTTCCGATTCTGAGCTCGTCAGCTTAGAGGATGTGAAGGATTTTGACCAAGAAAATGGAGAGATTGATACTGATATTCTTCTAACAATCAAGGATGATATTCTTAGTGAGAAATTGTTGAATATCAATCTTCTTATTGCTAAGATCGAAGATTAAAAGACAATCCCACTCCATCTTCTGATTTTGTGACCATGTCTCCCTCCACATCTCCTAACTCTTTCTTGGAGGAGACCGACACTTTTGATAATTCTTTACCCGAATCTGAGACTTTCTACTTTAATTTAGAAGAGAAAAGTAGTGGCATTCCCACTTCTTATACTGATTTATCTCTTCTAGATTATGAAGCGAGTCTTTTTGTGATTGAAACCCGATTTGGGAGATTTCACTATGGATGTGGTGGAGGATATTTTTGATAATCCAACAAGAGAACTGAGAGTTCATGTGCCTAATGTTTTACCCACCCATCCCATCCTTCATCTGGATTCGAATTTCACTCTTTCTAGTGATTCCCTCGGATTCGACCTTGTAGTTTCTTTTCCTTCCGGAACTAGAAACAAGATTTTCGATCCAGGGATATTCATTGAAGTCTAATCCAAGAGATTTCTATCACCAAATGAATTTTCTATCTCATTCATACAATACCTTAAATCGTGATCCTCTTTTCTCTAGTGAATGACCACTTATGCTCCCATTTTGTCAACCATAATGAGTACAACGTTTTCAATCCTGTATTCTTGCTTTAATGAGAAAATTCACCCTCCTTCTTCATCACATCGGGCTTTAAAGCTTCTAAGCTTTTTCATCATAAAAGCCCGATGTTGATTCATGGAGAGAAAACAATCCTATCTGAAGTTCCGTTATCTCCTTTATATCCTCCTTGACCAGCTCAAGTATGGGGGGATCGAGTCGAGCTTGTAACTCGGTTAACAAAAATAAGGTGCTTCGTAGGTGGCAACCCATGCTTATCCTTTTAGTTTTATTTCTAATAAGTGTGTTGTGAGGAAGTGACTCGCCTCTTTTCCAATATCTCGTGTTTTATGTTTTTGGTTCCATGCATGCCATGATTATGAAGTCGTCTCTATAGCTCGCGGTTTTTCTCCTTCGTTCACTCGAGCTTCACATCATCATCTTCATTTTGGGAATCCAATATCCTAAATCTTATCGACTAACGTTTATCTTTATGCATATTTAATAAACGGCTTTAGATTTACGTAGAGACCCTTCTTAAAACATTGAGGACAATGTTTAATTCTAGTCAATGTTTAGTTCTAGTATGGGGGGGGGGGATCTACCGATTTGATTGTGCCTGCAGTCGTTGTTTTTACGTAATCCCGTTTTTATCACCAAAATACCAAAAAAATGAAAAAATTTAAAAATTTTCAAAAATAAAATAAGTGTTTTGTCATAATTTTGACTTTCTTGGTGGGTAGAATAAGAATAAATTTTGACTCGATCAAGCGTGTTGAGCTCCAGCTTGTTCCTTAACGTTTAGACTAAGCATTCGCGGATCTATTTATCAAAGATCTTAAATTCGTGAAGAACAAAAAATGATAAAGTTAATTATGAGTTAGATGCTAAACAAGGATTATTTAGAAATCTTACAAGCTCATGTGTGTAATTTGTGGCTTTTTCTCTCGTTAGCTCCTAACCTGACTAATAATACGTGCTATTTTTGAAAATTAAACTTAAATCAACAGTTTTTGAAATGTAGTCAATAACATTTTTGTCTTAGTTTAAATTTATACTTAAATTTTTCAAAAAGAAGTATTCTCTATATATCGTGGTATAAAGTTTTAATAATAAAAAAATGATAAGGTAATAATATAAACTGTGGGCTGATAAAAGTTTACTGCTTCTTGCCGGCTCACAACCGATGTGGCAGTCTTCAAAAGAAGGCCCATAGTAAGAATAATAATCCGAGACTGATAAAAGTTTGCTGCATCTTGCCGGCTCACAACCGATGTTGCAGCCTTCAAAAAGGTCAAGGATTTCAATTGCATCATGGTTATATTAATGTTAAGTGCAATAAATGTGATTTAATAAATATAGGGAAAATCTCTTTTTCTTAAATTTAAATATGCTTTCGAACTAAGACTATTTCATTTTAAGTTGTGGTTTTTCTAAATAAGCTATGTATAAACGGGAAACCTAAGAGTTTTTGAAACCGAAGGTCCGTGAGTCTCGATACTAGTCTCTGTGGGGTGTCAAAAGCCTGGTCACTTAGCCGCAAGGTTGGGATGTGCCGAGACGAAAGTCGCTACATGGGATGATCTCGCCTTCAAACTCATTATTCTTGGGTGGAACGTGAAGCATAGAAATTTTGCAAAACGTTGATCCATGGTTGAAATTCGAAATGGCACATTCACCTAATATATAATAATTATCGGGAGTGAAAAGTTCACAAGTTATAAATATGAGTAGTGTTAGCATCTTAACTTATATTTAACGGTGATTTCGTTTTTAAGCTTGGTTTGGGACAAGTGAAAAGTCGAGGACGATGAATTTATCCTTTTGGGCATTTTAGGATTAAAGTGCGTCTTGTTCTATGACCCTAAAAGTTATGAAATAACGAAAGTCAAACATGTTAGTTAGTTGCTTAAAAAAGAAAAATATAAAAAAAAGGAAAAATACAAAAATATGTATGGTAATAAGTGTAAATATTTAAAAATGGTCAAAACGGGGCTTTTCAAAGCTATTGATTCTTTAATTCCCCTTGATGAACACTTAGCTACTTTTCGAGGTAATTAGTCGAGGGGGATTGAGATTCTTGGTTTTCTAAAGTGTTTACTTATGGCAATGCGTGAGGACATGGCAATAGTTTAGTATGGGGGATTTTGGTATGTGCTTAATTACACATGCCTTTTGCCTATAAAAACGAGCCTAAAATGACCAAAATATACCAAAAAAACATTGCATTTGTGTGTTTTGCATTTGTCTTGT